>JAHHUM010002609.1:993051-1034090 GCA_036173005.1 Crenichthys baileyi | reverse complement strand
TTCGTGGTTTTTTGTAATGTTTGAGGTCAAAGAGGGTGGACTGGAGTTCCCAGGACTGTTATTAATGATGGTAGAGTAGTGGTTGGAGCGTGCTTCATGGTGGGCCTTCAGGTAGAACTTTTGATGCTCCTGATAAGCCTGTTTGTGGACAGTGCTTCAAGAGCAGATTTATCATTGCTCTATGGCGTGTCAAGCCTCTTTCTGTAAAAAGGCAGGAAGGGCCATCAACATGGATGTATAAATCACCAAGTAAAATGTAGTTGGCAGATGTGGCACAATAAGAAACCAGAGTTAACATGTCAGAGATGAAGACTAAGCGGGGTTTAGGTGTTCAATACATGAAGAGAACTGTCATGGAGAAAAGGGGTTTGCTTTTGAATGCTAAATATTGTAAAGAAGTTAAGTGTTGCAGGAGAAGCAAGGACAAGTCCAGGTCTATGCAATAAAAGGTCTGTACTGAGCAGCAGGTAGCAGGCGATAGAAGAGCTGAAAGGGATAAGAGTTTCATTTTTATACCATTTTTCTTTTAACTTGACATGCGAAGAAGTGGCAAAGAATTCAGCACCATCTGTCCATTTCCTTAGATATCCCTCAACATGTTCACACAGTAAATGCCCCTTGAGATCAACCTCTAGCTGATGCCTTGCTGGGTGATTTGTGATTAAGGTGTGATTGTTCACCCATCAGTTTAGAATTAGTTCAGTCTCCGTAAAATGGTTAGCATGAATGGGTTATTTGTTTGAGTCCAATACTTCTACTTGTTTCAGGATAAACTGCCTTAACTTTGTCCAGCACAGTGAGTCAGACATGGGAGGCAGGCACTTTTCTCAGCTTGAGGACATTTATTACTGTTCAGAGCAGCAAAGCTCCTGATTTGACGTTTCCTGCTGAAATATTCTGGACTCTGTAGCCCCAGTGAAGATCTGGCAGCCTAAAGCCAAAGCTGAGCCCTGGTTTAATGAAAACACTTGGGCTGCCATCTGGGAGTGCCACAGAGCTGAATAAAGATGGAAGAACGATAAGCTGCAGGTTTCACTCTGCATCCTTAGAAACTGCTGCAATCAATATCAGAATCTTGCCAGAGAAGCTAAAAGAGAACACTTGAAATAACCTACATGTGTTATTTGAAGTCTTTGACTCTGTTCTTGAAGCCCCACAACGTACTTGCCTGGAAGCATCTTCCAAATTATGTAACAATGTTTTGCAATTCTTTATAGACAGGTTGTTACCCAAGGGCGTAACTTTGGGTCTAGCATGGGGGGGTTAAGCTCTGCCTACTTGCTTATTTACTGAATCATTTACTTTTGTAAAAGGAGTCAGGCTAATTTTGCGTTCCTGTTTTAGAAATTCATTCTAATGCTTGTTTTCTTTGTATTTACTCTGCAGGTTTTCTGTTCCACATCAGTTCAGCAATTAATAAAGAGCGTCATCTTTTTTCTAACACAGAACCAAATATTTGAACTTTTTTTGAGACATTCATATTCATAAATGCTGCATTGTGGTGTTTCAGAAGCTTCACAATAATTTGACTTGGTTTTAATTTTTTGTTAGTAGTTTAAGTGAAGGGTGAAGATTAACAGTTTATAACTTATGAAAAAAACATTTGGCTGAAACAGATAATAACACATTTTGTGATATTTTTTTCTGCTCAGTCCATCCAACTAAAGTTGTTCTTAACTCAGAGAAACTATGTTTACTGTGGCTCAAATAAATGTGCTTCTTTTCTCATCTATGTGATTTACTTTTTTAAATGTTACTCTCTCACTCTCTCTCCCACATCTGAGGTCCATTGTCATAATTTCTTACATTTCTAAAAAGAAAACTGGTATAAAATTGATTTTAATGGAATGGTAACCCTGTAAAAACACATTTATTTATTTTAATTATGCTGTGAGCTATCCCAACATTTCAAGTCAAAGTCTCTCATCATGACCTTGATGATGCTCATTTGTGAACCTCCACCTCATGTCTTGCTGGGTGAATAAGTGATTAGCGCTAGATTAAAATTAGCCCATTCTTAGCCAGCTCTCAGGTTTAACGCTAACTTCAGTCTAGGTTAAGCCGCTCTGCTTCCACCCAACAGGCTCCCACTCTCTGGTTGGCTCCGCGGCTGCTCTGAAATGAGCCGTCTCCCCTATTGTAGCCCTGTTTGATGCGCTCAGTGTAACTTTTCGGGTGATTAATGAGTCAGGCGGCCAATGCTTCTGGACCGAACAGACAAATTGCCAGTCCGCCTGAGCCTGTGAGCATAGTTGTGCAGTCGCGGTACTGCGTGTGTGCAAATAACCACTTTTTGCCTTCTTTAGACGCATTGTCAGGTGGGGTAGAGCGGGCAGTGATTATGTGGAACACAATAGAAAAAAATCTACTTGTTTTTAATAAAAACGTGAAGTCTGTCATTTTGGGGCTTAATGCATATTTTAAACAGACATAAACTCCTAAATGACTTCTTTCATGAGATTCAGGGCTGTTCTTTTTTTTTAACCGTGTCCTGTCTGGCAGAGTAGCACTCAGAATTGTTGTCTGAATGCCAAGAAAAAGCCCAAAAGATTTACTTTCACAAGTGAAGCATTACAGCTAATGCTTTAAAGCTCTGCTTGATATTCATAAAAAGAAACTTTATTAGAAACTGCTTTGGGATTATTTCAATTGTTACGGACACGGAGACAGAAATGGAAAGAAAAAAAAGAAGCACGAAAGAGAGAAGGGGGGGCAAAAAGAAAAAGGGAAGAGAAAGAGAATAGAATGGAGGAAAGAAAGAAAGATGTAGAGAATACAAGATAACACCCTGCTTGCTTCTACACCTGCAGAAATGTTCGTATTACCAGCCTTTTTACCGAAAGGTGCACGGTACTTATGAATGCAAGATGTATTTAGTGGTAAATGTGGCTCAATATAAAACATTTTTGTATCTGTTAACACCTGAATCTAAACACCTGTAGGTCTGAGTGTGAGCACACCTGTGTATACAAGGTTTCTCCATAAAAATTAGCAATAGTGAGTGTGAGGAGCCACAGACCCGCCCGCTGGACCCGGGACAGATACGGAGGACACCCACTCACCCAACGTAAAGACAAACAACAATGTACGTCGTACACTCACACTCTCCATACATACTCTAAACTGCCAGGTCCAGGTGCCGATGCCCCATAAGGACAACCAGCCCCCAGACCCAGGAGGTGGTCCCCTTCCCTCCGGGGGTGGAGACAGGCAGACAGCCCCAGTACCTGAACCTGGTCTGGGCTAACCCGGGCTCATGCCTGAACCTGAGCGACCCTGCCCCCAGACTCCGACCCCATGCCCCCAGTCCCCAACCACCCGCATCATCATCTGGGGAGGGGGCCATGTACAAAAGAGAAAACCTCATGAGCCCTTCAACCCAAATGAACCCAAATCTCCCCACTGGGCCACCCCCAACAACGACACAGATATGGAACACATGCTGCCCCCGAACTCAAACACCATGAATCAACCCCTTCCCCCGCACAGCGCAAGTTCCACACACAGCCCCTCTCCAAGCACCCCCGCCATGTCCCACCCCCACCACAGAGCACCGCGACAGCAAGGCAAGGGACCAACGCAATACTGTCCAAAGCCCCCGCCCTCAGGCGCAACAGTGCATACACCGTCGAGCACTGAGCTCACAATGGAGCCCCAGACCTCACACCAAGACGAGACAAACTCACCCGGCAAGAGGTCCCCGGCCAGCGAGCAAGCACTCGAGGCCTGCATCCCCCACCCCGCCCCTGCAACCACACAGACACACCACATCACTGCCACTGAAATGATAGCCCAGGTAGAAACATTACCCAGCTCAGCTCTACCATTGCTGCTCAGCCGATCCAGATGCCGGTGACCCCACATACAAGAAGAGGACACAACCCCTCACCCCACACGCTGCAGTCCCCCCCCACACACAGACACAACAGTCACCAAAGCAGCACACTGCCAAGCCCATCCAACCATTCGGCCACCATCAGCAGCCCCAGCCCATCAGTCCGTGAGAGGGAAACATGCACCGGCCGGGTAACCGGGCCGGGCAGGCCAACCGCTCCAGGCCAAGTACATCTCATCAGCCACCCCAGTGCGGGCACAAGACATGCTCCGCCGCCCCACCCACCTGACCATCAACCGCAGCCCTGCGTACGGCCAGGAGCAAGAGCAACCGAAGGAAGCATTAGATGAAGGCCACCACAGCACGCCAAGGACGGGGCACCCCACCAACCCCACACCCAAACCCGGAGGAAACCCAGGATGCCGGACACCCACCCTCCCGTATGGCACACCTCAACACACCAAGCAAGCTGGCCAGCTCCTCCATCAAAGCCTGGCCACATCTCAATCAACACTGCTCACCGCCCGGCCAAGATCCCCTCGCTGGAGCCCGATGCCTCCCCTACCGATGGACCGTGCACCAAACCAGGGACCAAGATCCAAGGCAATCCAAAAGATCCAGAGAGGGCCAAAGAGCCAGCCCCCGCACCAGACAACCCCCAAGACCCAAACCTCAACCCCAGCCCAGATCCTGACCAAAAGGTCCGCTGCCTTTCCGAGCCTCCGTCCCCAGACGGCAAACAACAAACCAGGGTGGGAAAAGACCCCAAGCCTACCTCCGCCCGCTCAAATGTAGTGTTGTGTGTTGTTGTAGTGTGCATTTAAAAAGAAAAATGGGTGGGGAAGAGGGTCTGCCACGCAGAAGTTAGGGTAATAAAATACCCCCCCTCTTAGTGCCACACCCAATGCCCTACATATTAATGCCATGAAAATGTTATAAATGAGTTTTTAAATTGTACAATAAAATTGGGGCACAGGCTGCCATGGGACCGCAAAGATGGAAATCCCTTGCGGCACCCCAATGACGCACCTGCACCCCAAGGCCCTACATGTGTGGTAATGTGATGGAGTGGGCAGAGAAAGGTGTCCTGGGATGGGGAGGGAAGGACTGGGGGGTAAAACGCTCTCCCAGGGAGCCAGCTCCCCGGCTGACCCAAAAAGGCACCCCTATTTGCTGAATTCCAACAAGGGACGGAGGTATAGGCACATCCATCGGGCGAAAGGCTAGGGACAGGTACCAGGCCCCAAGAACTGACCGAAAACCATGACCAACACCCCCAGCCCTCCCTGGAACCATCCAAACCCTAAAACCCCCGATCCCCAGCCCCGACACCCAGTCCCCCACCCGAAAGAGCCACCGCCCTTCAACAAGAGGAGCCAGCCGGAAGCATGTGCAGCATCGACCAAGAGTGCGGCCCCACCACAGAAAAAGGAGCAAACCAGCTGGCCCAGCGCAATCAGAATATGCCACACAAAAGAGGGCACATGACCAACTACCCCCGAACCACATGGGGCGCCCAGTCCTCGATGCCCGGCACCAGACCCCAGCCACAACCAGGCAAACAGGGCAACAAAACATGTCCCACACCAACACCGAGGCCTCCAACAACATACACCCGACCCAAAATGGCAGGCCCACCCAAATGCAAGCTCCGGACCAGCATAGGCACATGCACGCCTCACAGACAATCGAGCCGAGATCCCCCAGGGCAGTCAAACAGACCCCGCGATGCACCACCCCACCCACCACCGTGCCCAAGGGAAAGACACCAGCCTAACAAGCCTAACAAAGAAAGGTCACAGCACGCACATCAAAGAGGCCGCACTCCCCCCCGAAATGCAGAACCACCAACATCTATGGCAGCCAAGCATAAACGACAAAGCCAAGCCAAGCTGCAGTTCCCACCGAGCCAACGCCACAGCAACACCACACATCATTCCATACATCGTTAGGGGCACAGTGGAGACTACCAACCCCAAGCACACACCACCTACCATGAACCATCTAGCAGACAAGCAAACGCCACCTCAGCATACGGCCGAGAGGCCCGATGCAACCGCCGAACCCAGCGACGCCCGCCCTGCCATACAAAACAAGGAGGCCAGAGTCGCCAAGCACAGGACCACCACCCCGACACCACAGCACGCCAAACAGTGGAGGACAGCACGCAGTAATGAGCACCCAAAGCGGAAGCCATGCACAAAGTCCACAGCATGCAAGTGCGCCCCCACCAGCCCTCGAAAAACAAAGCCCACTGCAAAAGTGCACCCACGTGAGAAGAATACCCATAGCATCCAGGTCCAAGAACATGCCTGAAATCCATGCCCCTGCCTGAAGTAGCCCTGCGAGAAACCCACACCGAAGCCCACAGAGAGGCAGAGAGGCCACAGAGCCAAAACCAAAACCCACCAAGAAGCCGAGAACAGTCTGCCCTGAGATCAGACCTGGCCAGCCCGCCCGCCAAACCATGCAGACCCTTCCGACCCCCCTCCCCCAGACAGAACCAGGACTGGTGTCAGGAACCGGAATCTAGACAAGGAACCAGAATCCAAACCGGAACCACTCAGGTCCATACGATGCCCATCCCCACCCAAGGCTAACCACCTACTTCCACCCCGGAAGAAAACCTACACCCACCCCAACATTCAAAGTCCCAGAACACATAAGACATTAGACCCCCAGGTTGACTCCGCCCTGCCCCCTCCCACAGATCCTCTGCCCCGCCAGCAGAGTGCACTCCTTGAAGGAGAGAGCACCTGCAATGAGATGGTACCTAACCGCCAGTTTAGGAGGCCCTTACGCCAACCGATGCACCGAAGGCCCCCGGGCCGGTGCCGGATGCCAAAACCCCGGTGACATACCCATCCGGACCCAAGCTCCCCCTGGCCCAGCCAGAACCCCGGCCCGGGGGTGACAAGCCCCAGGAACCCAGATTCCCCAAGTCCATCCCAGATCCGCCCAGAAGCAGCCCGGCCACCAGGCCAGTAACATATGTCGCCAGTACAGGCTGCCCAAAAGCATTGCATGCAGCCACCAGATGCTGCCCCAGAGAGCCACCAAAGCCCCACCCCAGTTGGGGCCACAGCCCCCGGCGCCAGCCCCCCAGAGACCCCAGCCCAGGGACACCCCAAATGCCCCAAACCCAGACCCCCCCCCCCCCAGCATCCAGCACAATGGCCCACTGGATGAAGCCAAAGGTGCCCCACCCCCACTAGGTGATGGAGCTGAAGCTTATTAAAGGAGCCCAGAGAGATTGATCTGATGAGGAGGCAGAGGCTGTCTCAAGACTTATATAATCCAACAGAAGGTTTCAGTACTGGTTAATATTAAGAACGTTTTTAATTTTCCAATTCATGAGGATCGTTTTCTTAGCAATACATAAGGCAGTGAAAACCATGTGAGCTGAATTTGTCTCTATGGTGAAATATTAAATCTCAGACACATGGATAGGTCTTCACATATCAGGCGCTAGAACCTCTGAACAGGTGTACATAACCATAGTGCGTGGATGTAATTGTCAGGTATATTGCCTGTGCAGTGTAAGCAAGACTGAACATCTGTTGACCTGTATAGTATACTCTATGAAGGATTTTATATTGTATTAGTTGTAAACTGGTGTTACTAGTCATTTTAAAAGTTCTAGAACATCTGAGACCAAAATGTTTGTTCAAAGTTAACTCTATAAGTCCACCTCCCATTTCATAATAGGAAGGGAAATTGATTCGTCTATATTAGACAGTGTCCTGTGTACCTTAGACATTAATTTGGGGGGGTTGACTTTTAGGAACTCTAGTACACTTGATGGCATCTGTAACCCAACGTTTTTAAACCTAAATTTATTTTTTTATTATGGATTTAATTTGTTGATATTCTAAAAATCTATTCTTGTCTATCCCATATAGTATAATTAATCTGTTAAATGGGACGAACTGAATTTCTTCAAATAAATTTTCCAGGTATTCAATCCCTTTACTCCTCCAATCTGGAAAGTTTATCATACTATTTTTTTGTAGGATGTCAGGGTTGTTCCAGATGGGTGTGCGTCCGTATGGGATTAGTAAAGAGCCTGTCATTTTTAGATATTCCTACCATGCTGTCAGAGAGGTGCTGATATTGAGGCTTTTAAAGCATACATGTCGTTTTATATTTGAGCTAATGAATGGTAGATCTGAAATCTTAATATTATTACAAAAGGTCTGTTCTAAGTCTAGCCAGGATTCATCTAGAGGACTGTGTTCCAACCATTTTGCAGCCTGTTGGCTAAAAAGTAATGATGAAAGTTAGGCAAATCTAGTCCTCCTTTACCTTTGGTCTTTTGCAGCGTTTTTAAGCTAATACGCAGCGGTTTATCTTTCCAAAGAAATTTAGTGACGGAGGAGTCCAGAGTTCTAAACCAGTCAGATGACGGTTTATTTGGGATCATTGAGAATAAGTAATTGATTTTTGGCAAGACCATCATTTTTATTGAAGCAACCCTTCCCATGAGTGATATGGGTAGAGATTTCCATCTAGCGAGATCATCTTCCACTTTTTTTAAAAGCGGGTTGTGGTTTAGTTTTGTTAAGTCTGCAAATCTAGGAGAAACATTAATACCCAAGTATGTAATATTCCCTGACTGCAGTTGTGCATTAAGGGAATTGTGGAAAGAACAATTAATTGGAAGAACGGTCGATTTCAATCAATTTATAGAATAATCCGAAATTCTTGAGAAAGAATTTATCAATCCAATTACCTGAGAGACAGAGGTTTGCGAATGCTGGAGAAATAGTAATACATCATCTGCATAAAGACTGATTTTATGTTCAATATTCATGCATTTTATGCCTTTAAAATCATCAGTTTGCCTGATTGCTGCCGCGAGTGATTCAATAAAAATTGCAAATAATGAGGGGGAAAGTGGGCATCCGTGTCTGGTGCTCCTCTGAAGATAGAAGCTGGAAGACGTTTGGTTACTGGTCCTGATACGAGCCATTGGGGAACTGTATAATATTTATAACCAGTTTATGAAAGAGCTTCCAAAACCAAATTTAGTCAAGGTTGCGAACAAGAATTTCCAGTTAACTCTATCAAATGCTTTTTCTGCATCTAGAGATAATATATTAGTCTCAATATTTTTATTGTAGGAATAGTTTATTAAATTAAGTAATCTGTGTGCATTTGTGGATGAATGCCTCCCTTTTATGAAACCAGTTTGGTCAGGATGTATTATGAGAGGAGTTACCTTTACTAGTCTTTTTGCGAGGACTTTACAGATTATTTTGAGATCAACATTAATAAGGGATATGAGACAGTAGCTGGTAGGAAGTACTGGGTCTTTTCCTGGTTTTAACAGGAGAGTAATGTTGGCAGAATTCATATTTAGCGGAAGTACTCAATTTTCGTTGGTTTCCTGCAACATTCTTTGGAATATTGGAGCCAAAATATTCCAGAACTCTTTGTAGAACTCTGTTGGAATTCCATCTAGGCCTCGAGTCAGCGCTGTTCTGAAAACATCTGGAGCTTCAGCCCCAGAGGTCCAGGAGACAGGTCTAACAAAGCACCACTGTATTTAGGAGCTAGTCTACATGCACCGCCATTCAGTGTGTCTGCATGTACAGGTGTGTGCGAGCGGCTTAGAGAAAACTAACATAGCAATACATATATATTTACCTCATCTTGATTTTCGCTATTTTTACAAGGTGTTGTTGTCGACCAATAGTGAAAAATAGTCTGTCCGCTTTTTTGAGAGTACCACCACTCTCACCAGGGACTGAATCAAAAGTACAGCAAACAGTGAATGCTTGGTGGAGAAAGCAGATTGGATGATACCAACTTTTGGGAAGGAAGTTTTTCCCTATAGGTTTTAAGCATGCTAGGTCTCCAGTTATTTTCCCTGTACCTGCGTCCCTTGGGTTCAATACTTAGAAATCATGGAATCCTATTTCACTGTTATGCTGACGATACTCATATATATATATGCCATTAAGAAAAGAAGCCCTCTTCATTAAACAGCTTCTGTTGTGCCTTAAGGAGTCAAAGCCTGGATTGCAATAAATTTCTTAATTTTAAATGATAAAAAAACTGAAGTGATGGTCTTTGGTCCAAGTGGCTCTTCTAAATGTCCCTCTATTAATTTGGGCTCCTTAGCGCCATATTCGGCAGGTCAGAGCAGTGGTCAAGTCTAGTTTTTATTATCTTAGGCACCTGACAAAGGTAAAGACAATTCTCTCAAAGCAAAACTTTGAAACAGTAATTCATGTTTTTAATACATCATGCCTCTATTACTGTAATGCTCTTTACCTTATACTCAGCTAGTCTTCCCTGAAACGTCTCCAGTTGGTCCAGAATGCCACTGTATGTCTGTGCACATTAGAGTCCATTTTAAGATCCTTTTATTTCTTTTTAAATGTCTACCTGGTCTTGCCCTGTCCTGCCTCTCTGAGCTGCTTCACTTATATTTTCCTCCTTGATGCCTTAGGTCAGCTGATAGATCCTATCTATCAGCTGACCTGATGACCAAGATGCTTCTGGAGGTCTAAACAGAAACTCAGAGGGGACAGAGCCTTTAGTTTTGCGGCTCCCCCCCAATGGAATGAACTCCCATTGCACATTAGACATGCCCCCTCACTGTCCATTTTTAAAAGTTATCTGAAAAGGCACTTTTATTCCTTTGCTTTTGGCACAGTCTGAGACGTTTTAATTTTGTTGGTTTTACCACTGTTTCTATTGTTTTTATCTTATTCTTTTTTGTTTTAACCCATCCTTTTAACTTGTGTTATGTTTTAAATGTTAATTTGATTCATCTGTGAGGCACGTTGTTGCAGCTGTGGTTGTTTTAAAGTGTGTTATAAATAAAGTATTAGTAGTAGTAGTTTGTTGTACAATCTCTACATACTCTGTCAGTTATCATGTTTGACAACCCAGTTTCAGGCTTGCTCTGCTTCTACTTGTTTCCACATGTGCACACAAACTGTTTTGCACTCTCTGCTTCACTCTGATGCATGGGCCCTCTCTGTTCTAGCTATACTATTCACTAGAAAAGCAGCTGCATTTAAGCCTTCCTTCTTTCTCCTCTCCCCCATCCTCCCAACACACACACAAACAGTGCTAGAGAGATGACAGACTTCATAAGGCTAATCTTTATTGAGATCTGTGATAATGAAAGCTGAAATAAACAGAGCACCTTGGTGATGTTAGCAGAACACCTTTTTCCAAATTAAAAACATGTTTTGTTATACCTATGCTGATAATGACGGGAATCTGGACAATGGAACTAAGGGTATATAATGTCTCAGCTGTGTTGAAAGGTAGGACATTTGGCTGTACCTTATTTTTTATAAAGGTCTCCATATAGATATAGACATCTATATATAGATATAGATATATAGATATCCATCTATATATATGTTGTTACGGCACTGGTCTTTATTTTTCTTAATTTCTTGACAGTAAGCTGACAGGAAAGGGGTGGAGAGAGGGGGAAGACATGAAGCAAAGGGCCCCTGGGCCTGGAGTCAAACCCACGACGGCTGAGTCAAGGACTGAAGCCTCTGAATATGGATCGCATGTTTTACCTCTGCGCCACTGCCATGCCCACGTTTATATTTTTAAGTGGTATTCTATATGAACATATTATGTAAAGGCAATAATCCTTGAAAAAAGTTAGGGTTAGAAAAGTTAATCTATTAAAATAAAACTGGTTTAAGCAACTCCCAAAGAAGCCTATTATAACTAGCACCTATCATGGGGTTTTACAACTGCAGCTTGCTGCTCCTCACCAACTGATGGTTGATATCGCTGTTAATGAACATGAACTAAGAAAACCAGAAATGCAGCCCCTGCTCTAGTTCATTCCAAAGGTTTTCAAGAAGGTTGAGGTCAGTACTCTGTGCAAGTCAGTCAGGTTTCTCCACACCAACACTACTTTTGGCAATGCAGTGTATATACTGTATACACTACATTGATGCCCTAGGTCTGGCCGCTTGGCTCTTTGGCCTGGGGGTTGTTGCTCCTGTGCTTTCGTTGACTACCTACCTCTATGTGGCTGCGTATGACTGCCCTAGGTTAATGCCTTGTCTCTGCCTGCCTGGGGCTGCTGCGGCCTTCGGGAGCTTAGTCCACCTATCTTTTGCTGCTTCTGAAGCTGACTGTAATCCAGGCGTAACGTTTTTTTAAAAACGAAACCTTTTATTTAGCTTTCATCCTATAAGGAAAAAATACTTATAGTACCGCCCTGCTATGACATCACATCGTCATGTGACAGTGGAAGGCCAATGAATATGCTATATAGACAGGAAGTAGTGGCTGCTGGGAGATGCTAGGGAGGCGCTGGGAGATGCTAGGGAGGCGCTGGGAAAAGTTTGCTGGAGGAGCCGCCTACAGGGGCCAGATTGTGCAAAACGTAGCAGGGTTTTTTGATAGAAACCACGGAGTGGTTAAGTGTGTTAACATAGCCTAGTAGCTCATTCATTTCAATGGGGTAGCTTAGCCTAGCCAATTCCATCTATATTGCATGGCGCGGTTAGCCTTGGATATTAAAGCCAGTTTCTCCAAATATTTTTAATTGAAAGAAGTCTATATTATTGCACACTGTTTATAACATTGATACACACATTTTGAGGTATTTAAAAACTTAGCTTTGAATGTTATTTGCCTATTTTGGATTTATGTATTTATGCTATGCACCCAAAATGCATTTGTGTGCATAGCATACATTACTCTATATTGTCAATCTATTTTTGATACTATTGATTAATAATGAATGTGAACCAGACATTATTTATAAGGAAAGGTATCTTTTCAACTAGTATATTGTACAATGTTTGTTACTTTTTGATGCATTCATTGTAATACAATTTTGTATTATTTATTTGTGATGGTTATGATGGATTATGTGCACATGGATTTATACTGGTCCTGTTTTTATATAGGCCAGGTATTGATGGCGAGCTAGGAACCTACTGTTAAGACAAGAAAACCTCAAGCTCTACTCTGCCCAGAATTCACCTGTTGAACATCACCTGCTCTGATTGGGCCAGTAGGAGGCTTCACAGCCACCCTTTTAAATCACTGTCCCTTTGCACCTCATTGCTCACGGCCTTTCTACATAAACTCTGAAGATCTTTCCCTCTGTTGTTGAACCTCTTGGACTTTTGCCTGCTGGGCCGTTGAACTGGATGTTGCATGTGGCATATACTGCTGCTTGGACTTGGATTTCTCTTGAATTCGTGACCTAAGAGAATATGCAAAAGTCTTATTGGATTTTGAATTAATGAACTGTGGTTTAAGATTTGAATGGCCATTTGTCTTGATATCTATTTGTGTGTCTGTTATGTTTGTTTTCCTGCACAATATATGGTACCAACTAAAAAGAATCAATTGCTGGTGTTCAGTCTCTTACTCCGCTCCTAGAGTCAACCTTTGAGAATCTTCTGTTTCTAGCCTAAGATTGAGTAAAGCACAGGTAACGTGTGTTGCAGATCTTCTACCGTTCTAACAGCTGTTCACCTCCAGGTGACAAACTTGCTCACATACACTCTTTCAACACAAACACAGTTATCTCTACACAAATGATCACAGACACACCAACACACACACACACACACACACACACACACACTTATACACCAGAACACAAATAATAAGATGGTTGAAGGTCATGCAAACACAGGTTACAGCATTGTGGACTTTTTTTTTTAATGCTGGATGCAATCCTGATGCAATCCTGGTTTAATAAACTCAATCATGCCCCCATGCAATGATGTCATCTAATTGTCAACTTTCTAGGTTTGTGTTAGAGTCACAGTTAATTAAAATTATACAGTTACGTGTGGTTAGGTGAAGTGCTATCAGAACATCATAGCTGATTTCTTAAACCAAGTTAACACGCATTGGAATGAAAGCTTGTCCTGGAAAAACTCTTGTGAGGAAAAAATACCAGTCATTGTCAGTAAACCAGAAGAGACTGCAGGATCCTAAATATTATCAGTAAGTCAGTATAGGACACAATCTCAGTGACGTTGATCATGTGATAATTCTCTTCAGACTAAAAAAAAAAGACAGCTCCAGACAGCCAAGGTAACCCAGTAGAATTAATGTGTTTATCATACGCTTTGTTCTGTTGGTGTTTATACACATGCTTGTGTGACTAAGGCAGGGGCTGATATTGTAGAAAGCAGCACAAACTGGGCAGGGCTCACAAGACGGACAGAACATATAAAGCTGCTGGTTATGCATTTGGTGGCTTTTAGAAACTGCGTTTAAGAGTCAAACAGCAGGGCTCTAATAAGTTTTATCAACAGAAAAATAATTTCTTCTTCTAATGCTTAACTAACCGGTGAGGGCTTGATTTTGATGGTAAGTAAAGCCAACACCTGTGTCAATACAGCAGATTTCAGAGACTGAGGAATAAGTTTTTCTACCCACAGTCTGACTGCAGCTTGTGCAACCCTCTTTTTTAAACATGTTATATCAATAACTGGGTCAGCTTTTTTCTAATTTTAGGCCACAAAAGCGCAAAGAACCCAACTCAGAGAAGATGGATGGATGGATGGATGGTCGGTCATGTCACAGTGAGCTGAAAGCAGTACACACTGAAGGATGTAAATCTTTCATCTTAAATGTTTTGTGCTAACATAAGTATTAGCTTCAATGTTATACTACTCTTTATGCACTTTTCATACATAATGCCAATTGTTGCAAGAAGCTCGGGAATGTACAAGTGCATTTCATTGTTTAGTCTTTTAATTTAAATTGTACTCTGTAAAAACAATGCTCACACATTGAATTCCTAAATGTGTGTGTCTTTATTTTGGTATTGCAGCACTTTACTAAACATCCTAAGCCTTCCTCCTATTTCCTGCTGTCGTTTGAGGACCTGTTTGCTTTCTGCCAAGCCATATAACAGTAGGACTCTTGTGAAGGCTGAATAATGTAATTTGCTTAATCAAGAAATGTAATTTGAGACCCCTAAAGTCTCAGTGCTTGTAATGTGTTGTTCATGGTTTTCACATGTTGTGCTACAGTCCTGTATGTATACGTGTAACGAAGGGGTCTTCGTTACTGGAACTATTTTACTGTGGTAAATTGTACAGAACTTTATAGGCATCTGTGTATGGAGCTAAATTGGGGCCATAAAGTTTGTTCAAACGAATAAAATTTGAACCTGAAAAATAAAAGTTGTTCAGCCGCTGTGTTGAGCTGTCAGTCATGATTCCGCACCCCCGTGATCTGAGGCCCCGCCCCCCACGCCAAAACAGGGCCAAAAGTTTGAAGCCGAAAAAAAAAATCTGCAAGTTCGAAAAAAAAACTTGAATCTGAAAAGTAGTTTTGAACTTTTTTTTTTCCAGTTTCACATCTGTTTTTTTTTCAGTTGCAAAACTTTTTTTCCAGTTTTCACATTTTCTTGGGGCAGGTTCAAAATAATTTTGCAGGTTCAAATGTTTTTCCTTTGAACAAACTTTTATTTTTCAGGTTCAAATGTTTTTCTTTTGAACAAACTTTTATTTTTCAGGTTCAAATTTATTTCTTTTGAACGAACTTTTTTTTCAGGTTCAAATTTTTTTCATTTGAACAAACTTTATGGCCCCAATTTGCTCCATATCTGTGCACTTTAACAAACAATTTTTACCGCTGCACTTTGAGCAATGATTTGGACATCAATAACCAATTCAATGCAAGAAGCTCTAAATCAATTTTTTTAACAATTAGCATGTAGCCTCAAGTTCCAGGCCCTGAACAGCTGCTCCTCATTAAAGTGTGGTGGTTGTCTGTGAGGAAAATGGAATTACTTGAAAAAAATGTAGTGAACTGGTTGGTAAAACTTAGACAAATGTTGTGTAAAGTAAGTGTGAAGTGTTGGTTAAAATGTGATGACTTTCTTAGGAATAACCTTTATTAAAATTACTCATAGCTGTTTTTCCCATTTATACCAAAGTGATATAAAGCAGAAGTTCTAATGTTTCCCTTTAGTTAGAATAGAATAAGAATGCTCATTGACACACATTACAAGGATAAATGGCCCAAGGGTTGTCATGAATGACCTGAGGCTGGGGCACTGGGTTTGATAGTGGATCAGCCGGTATCTGGTTTGATTAGAAAGCCACGGCACACTTAGATTAAGGATGGACACCCGCTACTTCACAACCTACCAGATAGACACCACAATGGTGACACGTAGTCTACTGATAATCACTGAGAGAGGGCACATCCATTGCATTGGAGTGCCAGGTATAAAACTACATGTGACCTTCGTTCGGGGCTCTTTATCATCCTTTCACAGACGGTGACGGTCCGAGACGGGAGCCTCAGCGCTGATCTCTGTAATCATTCCTCTGCCTAATTTAGATTAAAGGATCTAAACGTTAGAAACTGTTTGAGTGTCGTCCATTTAATAGTCAGTGTTAGATAAAGTGTGTGATCGCTTATGGGGACCAAAGACCAGAGGAACTCCGAGACGTCTGACCGCCAACAGGGTGCGGTAGCTCGGACAACTTGTTGTCTTTTCTGTGTCCTCTCCAGGGTATTTGGACAAATGCTTCCCCAGGGGTCCAGACACCCTTTAAAGGTTCCGGGACAGGCCGTGGGATTAAAGCGTGTGGGATTTCTGCACATGGGCTTTTGGTGTTTACATAATGGTGAAAGTGTAAGGTAAAAATATTTAATTGTAAATGGTAAAATGCATATGTGCATTAAGTGTTTATGGATGGATGGATGGATGGATGATGGAATTTGGTAAGCCTGCCTGTCAATAAATGGTCCTTAAACAGTTGAGATTATTTAAGGCTGCCATTTGTCATTTGAGAAGAGAGATGGTTATTGCTGTTGAAAAGCTTGACGTTAGTTGTCCATAAAGTTGTGCTTCAGGAAAACAAATGAAGACCTGCTGTTTCCACCATACTCTGCCTCAGACTTCAACTCAGCTGCAAATCCAGCTGCCAACAGCCACCTTGTTATAATACACATAGAAATTATGTAATACTTCCAAATTATTCTTTCACATAAGGACAAGATAAAGTTCCTTGTATGAACCCTGTCTGTGAAAAATCCTACATATGATGCTGCTGTCTTTAATAGAGTGCCAAACTGTATGTGCTGAGTAGCTGAATAAAAACACATGAAACCTTTAACTGTTTCATCTTTTCTGATTTCTCTTCAAGGCATGTGTGAGTTCTAAATATCCATGACTATGCATATTGCAGAAAATGTAAGATTTATGTTCCTAAAAACATCTCTCAACTCCACGGGGCTAAAGACTACAAAGTAGGCAAAATAAAGTCATCATAGACTCAGACCAGACTATCAACCAGATAGTATTAATAAATTAGCCTATCATGAATAATTCAGAAATAAAGGGTCTTGTATTAAAATTGCAAACACAAACTGGTGCATGCTTTTATTTTCAGTTTACTTCCAAACTATCAGGAAGTTTAACCTCTTTAAAAATGCTGAAAGACATTACATCTAAGACTTCCTTGGTTGCCTGTTTGTGAAAGGATAAAATTAATTTATACTTAGTATATAAGGTACTGAATGGAAGTGATGGCTGATGGAGACACTGAAGCTTCGTCATCTGAATCAGAATATGATTTAATTTAAATCTACTTCGGGATTTAACGTTTATCCACATTTACAATGGTAACACAGAGCCTAGATTAAAGTCTTGGACTAAAATCTTCATTTAACATTCATATCAGGGAATAAATATTTTTCTGCTGGCCATCAAAGTAAATTCTATTGCAATACATTAAAATTAGCAATATTTTAACATATTGCTCCCATCTAATAATTCATATTACATAATTCAATTATTTTTAACATAGTTATTTTCCTTCACAAGAGGAGGAAGGTGTCATATTAATTTCAGAACCAGGAGACTCTAGTGCAGCACAACTCAGAAACCAGACAGTTTTAAGCAGGTTTATTGAAACGATGTTTTCTTGCAGAAACAGGACTCTGTAAGAGTCTGGCTTCCGGGAACAGCTCACTATGAGAGAGAGGAAGATTAATATCCAGTAAGTGGATTTCAATGATGAAGATGATGAAGCAAGGCTTACTTTCTGATGATTATGTTGAGGCTGGGGAGATGTGAGCAAACCACGGAGAGCGAGGTTGGCAGGCCGGTGTATGTGTGAACAGGTTTCTCATCATTCTGGGGAATGATGGATTCTGGTTCAGGGTTGTGTCTTCGTCAGTGGAGAACTGTCAAGAAAGAGAATCTGATTTGATGTTCTTAGAACCGGGTCTGTAGGTTATGGAAAAGTTGAACCGAGAAAAGAAGAAGGACCAGTGGGCCTGACGGGAGCCGAAGCGTTTGGCTAAAGGTAAGCCAGGTTCTTGTGGTCAGTCCAGATGACTATGTGCAGCGAACTGCCCTCCAGCCAATGACGCGACTCCTCCAAGGCCATTTTGGCCAGAAGCTCTTGGTCCCTGACATCGTAGTTTCACTCTGGAGGTGTAAAGCGTCTGGAGAAAAAAGCACAGGGATGCAACTTGTCGTCTTTGGCAGCCTTCTGTGAGAGGACGGCTCCGACCCCAGTATTGGAGGCATCAACCTCCAACACAATTTGAAGCTTGGGATCAGGATGGACTAAGATGGGAGCTGACGAGAATCGCTCCATAAGGGACTGGAATGCCCTGTCGCCATCTGGGGTCCAGAGAAAAACACACCTGGTGGATGTGAGGGCCGTCAAAGGTAATGCCAGGAGACTAAAGTCTCTAATGAACCTCGGCTTTCACATAGAGGTGGTTCTCCTGCAACCACTGCAGAACTTTTTCGACTTGTGAGATGTACGTTTCCAGATCCTTAGAAAAAAATCAGGATGTCGTCAAGGTAAACGAACACAAAGACATTAATGAAGCGTTGAGGACGTCATTAACCATGGCTTGGAAGAGCCGTGCTTAAACCAAATGACATGACAAAATACTCAAAATGGCCCAAGGGGGTTTTGAATGCGATTTTCCACTCATCTACCTCTCTGATTCGCACCAGATGGTAGGCATTGCGGAGGTCAAGCTTGGTAAAAATAGTAGCTCCTCGAACAGTCTCTAGGGTGGAGGCTAGGAGAGGAAGTGGGTACTTGTTTTTAACTGTTATTTTATTTAATCTTCTGTAGTCGAAGCAGGGTCTCAAGTTGTTATGGAGTTTAAACGAAAATTCAACATGGAAGACTCACCATCACTTCCAGCTTCGTCTAATTACTCTTCCATACAGCTCTACTCCACCAATCAGCGTCAAGTACACATTTCTTCCCGGCCAATCATCCTTCAAGGCTCCGCTTTAAAAGATCTTCATCCATGGAACCCACCGTTCTTCAGCTGAACTTTGACGTTCAGCCATGTCATGTTCGACCTCAGTCTGACGATCTGGCTGCTCCTCGTGTCGTACGCGACAGATCTTTGCCCTCCTTCCTCCTTACTTGCTCGCAGAACCATTCACCTGGCCTCCCGCTTTGGCGTCCATTCTCTGTCTTCCCAGTTCAGACCGTGCTACATGTCTCCTGGCTCCAATCTGGATTCATCCCACATCGCTTAGCTCTCCACGCTCATGCCGCAGCATGATTCTCTCCCTCCACCTCCACCACCTTCCACCTAATCCGGAAGCGCCTTAAAATCCTCCTGCCAAGCGTCGCCGAGGTTGACCTCCTCCACCCTGGCTCCCGATACACATTCCTGCCTGTCTTCTGCAGCAGTTTCTCCTCTGATCTTCGTCTCTAGAACCGATCCTCCTGCACCTCAAGCTTCAATGTCTTCTTCTACTTCAATCATCCCTCAATCTTCTCTGCTTCATGGATCTCGTCTCCAGTGGTCCATTCATCTCACTCAACATCTCTGGAGTTCGCCTCCAACTTTGCCACGTCAGCTTCCTCTTCTCCGCTCTACCGGCGCCCAGCCCACTCCTCGGCGCCTCCCACCGGCGTTCACCTCGCTAACGCCCGGCCTTGCTCGTTTCTAGGTTAGATGCATCACTCCATTTCTTTTTCTGTTCCTTTTCTCAACCATCAGCTACCTTTCAGGCATTCAGTGTTTCTCACCTCTCTTTTGCACTCAGGCAGATTCTATGCTCCCACACATTCTAACGTCCCACCAAGGCTCCGTTACTAGATTCTGCAGGGGCAGCGCATTAATCCGGTCTCCAGAATAAGAAATCACCGTTCACATTGTCAACAAAGCAGATTAATCTTTAACATTCATCGAAGTTTGCTGCTCTCTCAGTAGTTTAAAGAATTAGTTATTTTATCTGGCTGAATTCCTCATTCATATTCATAACATTGGCAGGTTTTAACTTTAATAACTCACTTTAATGTTGGGAATCTGCAACAGTGTAAGGAAGCTATAGTAGAGCAGATCTCTCTTTGTGTCTTTTAGAAACTGTGGCACTTGCAAGATTAGGTTTGCACATTTAGCAGCTGCTAACAGCATCGTGCGAGTGAGTCAAAGGTATGGAAGACAAAATAACTTTTCATGAAATTCCTATAAAGGTAAGAATAACCAGTACAACTACACCTTTAAAGTCTTTCAAGTGTATGTCAGGCGCAGCTATTTCTTTTCTCTCCCTCACTCCTTCATGCAAGCCGACCCCTCACTTGTTACCTCGTCAGGTACAGTCAGGCGTCCACGCCTTATCAGGATTACATCATTTCCCCTCCAGGCCTTATCGGGCACATCCAAGTCTCACCTTCTGCTTGCCTCATCAGGTTCTGCAAGTTCTCATCCTCTTACCTATTCAGGCTTTCATTATTTTCCCTCTACTCCGTGTCAGGCTCGCCCATGTCCGCACCCTCTATACCTAGTCAGGTTCGTTTCATATCTCCTCCACGCCTTGCCAGGCTCGACAGGTCTCACCCTCTGTTCTCCTCGTCAGGCTCAACTGATTCCACATTCTCCACGTCAATCAGGTTATACCCTCTACAAGCTCAGTCAGCTTCGTCCTTTCTCCTCCACGCGTTAGGCTCAGCTTAGCTCTTACACTTATCTTCTTGTTATGTTTCCTTTTCCCTCATCCCTTTGCCGGTTTCTCATCCTTCCCCTTCTGCGCCTGTCAGGCTCACCTTATCCATTCTTCTCGGTTCCCTTCTTCCCCTTTATTTGTATACATTTCAGCTCGGCACTTTTTGGGGGAAGACATATCTAATCTTAACCCCATGATGTTCAAGCCTTCTACAGGCTTCACATGTTAGGTGAATTTATTTCCCCTAATTATTCGTTCGTTCCATCTAGAAATTTAGTCTTCTCAGACCTCAAGTCCTATCCTGATTATTTCAAACTCAACCTTAAACATACCAAAGGGAAAGGCCCATGTTTCATCTCTATTGTTCGCCTCGATGGCCTGTTCTGCCCATTTCAAGCATGCTTAAATCCACTCTTAAAACATTGCAAACTTAGCTCGCCCAGCATGCCCTTCTTTCTCACTCTAGAAGGAGCTCCCATGTTCTTTAGCGCCTCCTGGTTCTTTAAGTTTTGAGGCAATCTTTAGACTAGTGCAACATGCCTCCTAGTCAGGTCTCAAGTCACCTCCTTGAGTTGGAGCTGCCTCTACAGCAGCAACCCAAAGTGTTTATACAGCTTCCCTCCATCAACTCGGCCATTGGCCTTCTTCACCCACATCCGCCAGACTTCCACTCTGTGCTAGCTGTTCAACGATATGCCAGCTCTTAGGTATGGGCTTCCTGCACTAACTGGTGGTGGTTGGCCTTTCAGATCTGTCTTTTCCTCCTATTCAGCTTGCTGATTTAACTTCTTTTATCCACCTAGGTCCTCATCCCCCGACATCCTTCAGTTGCAGATCCGTTCTATCTTCACGCCTATTCTTCTCAGTCTCCACCTCGTTCTTCTCCTCTACAGGCACTATCATTTATTAATCCTTTTCTTTTCTTCCTAGATCTTCATCCCCATCTACGCCTTGTCAGACGAAGCCTCATCTACGCCTTGTCAGGCACGGCCCCATCAACACCTTGTCAGGCACACTAACCTATTCCTTCTCTCTAAGCTCAAAGCGTTAATTAATTATTTTCCTTTCTTCTGAGATGTTCAGCCCCATCGACACCTTGTCAGTCACTGTCCCATCAACGCCTCGTCAGGCACACTAACGTATTCCTTCTCTCTAGGCTAAAATCATCTCTTCTTCACGCCTGTTATTCGAATCAACCTCACTAACTTCCTTTCCTTTCTTATTTCCGACCTAGGCCCCAGCTTCAGCCCCAGCTTCAGCCCCTCTTGTTTGTTAAGCAGAAAGAATTCAACCTGGAAAGACTCACAAAGAGAAGATAGGGATGCAATTAGAAAAGTTTATTAGTGAATGTTTATTTCTTTGGCGCTCCGACCCCAGTGGAAGACGTGAATGCTGAGAATGACATGCACTTGAATGAACATCCTAGGGTTAGATTTAGAGATGCTGAAATAACAGCAAATAATGCGAAATAGGAGAGCAGTGTGAGAATGTAGTGAAGAGGGTGAAAGTGTTCATTATGTCCTCCAGCAGCCTAAGCCTATAGCAGCATAAGTACAGAGATAGTTTCAGTTTATTTATTTATATAGCGCTTATATACAACAATGTCGTCTCAAGGCACCCCACAAAGAGTCTGGAACGGTGCGGGGCCGCCAGGGAGGCCAGACCAAACCACCAAGTGCCAGAGCCTGGCAACCCCAGAATCGGGCCACGTGTAGGGGCACTAAGTAAAATAATAAACTGATAAAGTTTGTCCATCTAGAGCCCATTGATGGCCATTGTTATACTAAAAACCACAAGGATCGGGATACCTCTCTCTGTCAATTCAATTCAATTCAATTCAGTTTATTTATATAGCGCCAATTCACAACACATGTCGTCTCAAGGCACTTCACAAAAGTCAGGTACATACATTCCAATTAATCTTAATCATTGAACAGTGCAGCCAGATTCTGTTATTTATTCAAATTGGATAAAAATTTTTATCTAAGGAAAGGAAACCCAGCAGATTGCATCCAGGTAGTGACTTGCAGCATTCACTCCTCCCGGATGAACATTTAGAGACAGTGCACAGTCACTGGCGTTGACTTTGCAGCAATCCCTCATACTGAGCATCCATGTAGCGACAGTGGAGAGGAAAAACTCCCTTTTAACAGGAAGAAACCCCCAGCAAACCGGCTCAGTGTGAGCGGGGTCTGCCACGACCGACTGGGGGGTTTTAGAACAGAGCAGAGACACAAAAAAAAAAAGAAGCACTGATCCAGGAGTACTTTTATGGGGAAGGAAAATGTAAATGTTAATGGATGTAGCTCCTTCAGTCGTTTCACCTAGAAAGAAAGAACAGCTAAACTCTGAACCAGCCTTCAAGTCTAGAGTCTGAAGAGAGCACAGAGAGTTAGTCATAGTAGAAGCTCAGCCAGTAGCCATGTCCAGGAAAGGGAAGGGTTAAACACTGAAAGACAGGGCCATGTGGACCATCGCAGAGGGTGAGCACCAACCGTGCCAGCAGAAGCTTGGAGGATTCCCCCCCAGAAAGGTGCCACAGGTAGAAACCAGAACCAGCTCAGGTGTAGCTTCCCAGGAAGAGAAAAGAGAGAGAACAAAGTCAAAAGCCAGATAAAGCAAAACAATACAAAACTGAAAGGCAGCGTGAGAAAGGCAGCGAAGAGGGCGAAAGTGGTCATTGTGTCCTCCAGCGAGCCTAAGCCTATAGCGCATAACTACAGAGATAGCTCAGGATAACCTAAGCCACTCTAACTATAAGCTTTATCGACAGGGAAGTTTTAAACCTAGCCTTAAAAAGTAGACAGTTTGTCCATCTGAGCCCCACTGATGGCCATGGTGATACTAAAAACCACAACGATTGGGATAGCCTCTCTCTGTCAGATTGACCATAACCATTGGAAAAAGAGAGGGGTTCATACAGGTAGCAGAAATGGAGGTGTGTGTTTGCACCTCAACCGTAACTGAGCCGGTGTTAGGCTAAACCTGATCCCCCCTTACTCCATCCAACAGGGGAGAAGAAGACGGAGCTAAATAAGAAGATAGCTCAGGATAACCTAAGCCACTCTAACTAGATTTTATCAAAAAGGAAATTTTTTTTAAGCCTAGCCTTTAAAAGTAGACAGGGTGTTCCGCCTCACGGACTAAAACTGGAGCTTGGTTTCCCAAGGTGGGGGAGGACCTGATAACTAAAGGATCTGCCTCCCATTCTACTTCTAGAGACTCTAGGAACCACCATAAACCTGCAGTCTGAGAACGAAGTGCTCTGTTAGGAACTTATGGAACAATCAAGATCTCTGATGTATGATGGAGCTAAATCATTAAGGGCTTTATATGTGAGATGGAGAATTTTTAATTCTATCTTGATTTAACAGGGAGCCATGAGTGAGCTAAGTAGCGGAAATATGATCTCTCTTTTAATTTTCATCAGAACTCTTGCTGCAGCATTTTGAATCAGCTGAAGGCTTTTTAACTGCATTTTGTGGACATCCTGATAGTAAAGACAATTACAATAGTCCAGCCTTGTAATAAAACATGCATGGACTAGTTTTTTTAGCGTCACTTCTGGACAGGATTTTCTTAATTTGGGCAATGTTCCAGAGATGAAAAAAGGAAATCCTAGAAACCTGTTTTAATATGGGATTTAAATGACATGTCCTGGTCAAAAATAACATCAAAGAAACCCACCAGTTTTTTTACTTTATTATCGGAGGTCAATTTAATGCCATCCAGGTTAAGTGATTGACTAAGCAGTTTTCTTTTTTAAAGACTCCGGTGTCCAAAGACGACAACTTTCTGTCTTTGTCTGAATTTAGAAGCAGAAAGTTTAAAGTCATCCAAGTTTTTATGTCTTCAAGACATGCTTGTAGTCTATCTAACTGGTTTGGGCTCATCAGGATTTAATGGATAGAGTAAAGGCTGAGTATCATCAGCGTAACAGTGAAAATTTATTCTATGCTGCCTGATAATTTTACCTATTGGAAGCATATATAATAAAAGAGAATTGGCCCAAGTACTGACCCTGTGTACTCCACAATTAACCCTGGAGTTTAAAGATGATTTATCATTTTACATGAACAACTGGAATCTGTCAGACAAATAAGATTTGAAAGCCTAGCGCTGTTCCCCTGATCCCTACAGCGTATTCCAGCCTTTCTAAGAGAATATTATGATCGACCGTATCAAATGCAGCACTGAGATCTAACAGGAACCAGTACAAGACACAGGTCGATTATCTGAGGCAATAAGAATATCATTAGTGACTTTCAGCAGAGCTGTTTCAGTTGCTATGATGAGCTCTGAAACCTGACTGAAACTCTATTCAAACAGGTCATACGCTGTGTAAATGCTCACACATTGTGATTAGCAACTATTTTCTCAAGAATTTTAGATAAGAATGGAAGGTTGGATATCTTTTCTGTAATTTATTAAGTCATCTCGATCAAGCGAAGGTTCTTAAGCAAAGGTTCAATTACAGCTACCTTTAAAAGCTTGTGGTACATACCCATTTACTAAAGATAAATAATTCATATCTAAAATGGGGCTGATAATCAGAGGGAACACTTCCTTAAATAATTTTGTTTGGGATTGGGTCTAACATACAAGTTGAAGGTTTTAGATGAAGCTAATATTTCTGATAACTCTGGAAGCTCCACAGGATCAAACAGTTCCAAACACAGATCATGTTCTACAGTTTACTTCCAATGTTGTCTCACTTGTTGAGGATGAAGTAATCATCTTCGGGAGTATGTCGAAAAAATACAATAAAAAGATTTTCTTCTTAATAGAATCAATTTTATTTTGGAAGAATCCCATAAAGTCATGACTGCTGAGAGCTAAGGGAATGGATGGCTCAACAGAGCTATGACTCTGTGTAAGTTTAGCAACTGTACTAAAGAGAAACCTAGGATTAATAACCATTACCAATGTTTCACTTTTCTTTCCTATAGAAAGATCAGGTCTTCTGTGTTCTTTTTTTTGTAACTGCTCTGTTCTCTCAAACCCCCAGTCGGTCGTGGCAGATGGCCGCTCACACCTGTTAAAAGGGAGTTTTTTCTTTCCACTGTCACTACATGCACGCTCAGTATGACGGATTGCTGCCAAGTCAATGCCAGTAACTGTTCACTGTCGCTACATGCTCATCCAGGAGGACTGAATGCAGCAAGTCACTGACTCGGTGCAATCTGCTGGGTTTCCTTAGATAGAAAAACTTTTAACCAATTTGAATGATAAACTGAATCTGACTGCAGTGTTTGAAAGTTAGGATTAATTGGAATGTATGTACCTGACTTCCGCATGATATGACTGAATTGAATTTGTAAATTGCGTTGAGTCGCCGTGTGTTGTGAAATGGTACTATAAAAATAAAACTGAATTGAATTGCTCCAT
This sequence comes from Crenichthys baileyi, assembly GCA_036173005.1. NCBI lineage: Eukaryota > Metazoa > Chordata > Actinopteri > Cyprinodontiformes > Goodeidae > Crenichthys > Crenichthys baileyi. The sequence goes on along the minus strand of JAHHUM010002609.1, from coordinate 1,007,940 downwards.
GACCTGTTTTCCTTGTGCAAGGCAAATCTGTAAGTTTTTCTATTTTATTATTAAAGAACTCTGCTTTGCCAGTTCAGTCTGTGCAACTGGGTCTCTTCACAAACCAAAACATGTTATCAGTAAAGGTGGCTGTAGTATTCCACTCAGATGCACTGCATTAGTCAGACGGTTCTGTCTGTCATGAGGGATAACTTTTGAAACATAAGTGTGTGTGTGGTTGCTACATGTGAGAGCGTGTGTATACACAAACACACAGGACTGTAAGTGTGTCTGCATGAGCACAAATACGCAACTGTATAAACATGTAAGCTTATGCTGTTATGGGATGTATGGTTATTAATTTTAAATAATGTATTTTGTCTTGATGTTTTATTCTTTTGCTTGTCTGTTTGTTTCAGTAATTAATTTATTAATTTTAGGCTATTTGGCCTGTACCATGTGGCAGGGGGGCAAACAATTAAGAAATCAGCCTTGGCTGTAATTGGGTGCATTTATGTTCACAAATGCACAGTGTCCCTTGTGATGTTAAAATTTAAATTGCTTTTGTGCTTCTGAGGTGATGACCAAGTTTGAAATGACAATAGCTTTCACCTTCCTTTCTGCCCCCCTCTGGTTGGTCTTCCTGTCCCTGCCGAAATGTCTGCGGAAAAGTTAGGTTGATTTCTCACCTCTGTTTCTCCTAGAGGGGGGTGCCAGGCCACATGGGGTGTCAGGACCAGACTGATATAAGGAGGAGTCAGCACTTGTCTCATCGGATTTGGTCTCGGCTCTGTTCAGTAATACGTCTGATGCTGAAAGATCTGTCTCCCTTAAGGCTAAATTAATAAAGTTGATTGAATGGTTATCATTGTTCTCTTTCTTTAGAAAATACAATTTTTCTACAACAATTTGGCGTTGCGTGGCAGGATTCCTTGACTGAATTCCTCTGAGGACATCGACGGAGAAGTGCTTGTTATGATTCTGGCCCGTCTGCCTGCTCTGCTCTCACTCATGCAATTAACTCATCTGCTTCACCTGTCTGCTGCTGCGCTGCTGCGCAATCACCGTCATGCCACACATGTGGAGCTGCAGTTATATACAGCCCTCTGACCGGCAGACGATGCCAGATTTTCGAAAACATTTGTGAGTAGTTATCCAGCGTTCCTTCCTGACTGATCTCGTTCCATGACCTTGCCTTGCCTTACGGATTATTCCCTCTTGCTTGCTCCTTGTCTGACGGATTGGATTTTGGATTTCGACTCTGTTTTCTGCCTCCCGTTTATGTCTCTGCCTGCCCCTTGTCTGACGTCTCTAGCCCTGGAATTCGACCCTGTTTCTGTCCCTGGATTTACGTCTCAGCCTAGCCACTGGTTTATTCAGCCTGAGTCCGCCTGGCTCTCTAGTTTGCCTGGACTTCTTTGTCAAGAGGACAATCACAGCTCTCTGTGTTCCTGTCACAGCTTCAGCTTGTTCCCCGGAGGATTTGGATCAGTCGGCAATCCGACTTCAGCCTGTCGGACGCTTCCTCATTAACTGTCTGGATCTCTTCCTCCTCTGGATTCTGTCGCTTCATCCCAGACTGAGAAGGTTAGTGGCTTTATCTAACATCCTTGGCAGATCTGAGTTTTTCAGCCACTACTAGTCTCCTCCTGTTCTCAGTGGTTCCTGGAAGCTGACTGCTGCTCTTCTGCTCTCTGATCCTGATTTTCGAATAAACCTTTTTACTTTATCACTTTGTGTTTGGCTGAATTTGGGTTCTCTGTCTCTGTCGTGATAGTAAAATCCTGCCAAAATATGGACCCCATCGCCTGCACAGCAGTGGGCCACTGATGTTGATCACTCTATTGCCCGTCTTAATTCCGGCTTGGGGGGAAGGATTTCTATGCTGCGATCCATGACTCCTGCTTCCACGCCAGCGTCCTTCACGGCCTGTTTCCCCCCAGGTCCTGATCTTTCCGCTGTGGTAAGAGAACCTAGACTCACGCCTCCTGAGCTGTTTAGGGAGATCCTGACCAGTGCCGTGTTTTCTGTACTCAATGTGAGATTCAGTTTAGCTTCAGCCTTCTTCCGTTTCCCTTCTGAGCGCTCTAAGGTGGCGTTTGTTATTTCCCTGCTCTCTGGAAAGGCTAAGCAATGGGGCACTGCTGAGTGGCAAAATGGTTCGATCACGTGTGCTTCTTATTCTGCATTCTCCAAGGAGCTCATCAGGGTTTTTTGATCCAGTTCTTCCTAGTCGTGAAGCTGCCAGAGGTTTACTCTCCATTAAACAGGGAGAGAGAAGTGTTAACATCTTATATCATTGACTTTCATTTACTGGCAGCAGACAGGCCTTTGGAATGAGCATGCTAAAATGGATGCTTTCATGCAAGGTCTGAATGAGAACATTAAGGATGAACTGGCTACCCGGACTACCTGCCTCCTTCACCAACTTGAGGACCTGGCAACCCGCATCGATTTGCGGCTCACAGAAAGGAGGAGGGAGAGGCTTCATAGACGGTTTAATTCCCCTTCAGGTCACAGTCCTGTTCCTCAACTAGAACCCAAGGGTCTTCCACCCCCTTCTGATCGCTGTTGTGACCCTGAGCCCAATGCAGTTGGGTCGTCTATAGATTTTCTGCGGGGAACGAAATCAACGAAGAGAAGAATAACTTGTGGTTTTTATTGTGGTGACAGGGTCATGTTGCATTCAATGTTCCGTTAAAAGCCCAGGCTCAGTAGAGGTGAGGCGAACTCTACTGAGGCCGAAGTCAAACTGTCTATCTCCTCATGCTCATTTCCTGCAACTATTCAAGTGTCTTCCACACTTCTCATCAGGTGTCAGTATTCATTGACTCAGGGCGGACACGGAGTTTATGGATGAGTCGTTCGCCAGGGACCATGACATCAAGCTCCTTCCCACGTCTGACACCATAATGTCCTGGTTTGGATGGTCATAGTATCAACAGTTCATACTACAAGACGGAGGTAATAAAACTCCACTGGTGGGCCAATCATCAGGACGAGGTCACATTCAGGATTATCAACTCTCCTAACTACCATTGTTTTAGGGCCTCCTGGTTACAAAAGCACAACCCCATATTGACTGGCAAGCCAATAGATTTTGGGCTGGGCTAAGTCCTGCTCGGCAACTTGCCTGTCTTTCTGCCTCTACAGATATTATTCTGGAGAATGACATTGAGGAGACATATCCTGATCTGTCTAAGTGCCGTCCGAATATCATGCGCTAAGGAGGTATTCAACAAGTTCCAGGGCTACCGCACTTCCACCTCATAGACCCTATGACTGTGCCATTGAGCTCCTACCAGGCACTTCTCCTCCTAGGGGTCGATTGTATTCATTGTCAGAACCAGAGAACCAAGCATGAGGAAGTATGTTGATGAGTCAATAAAAGCTGGTATTATTAGCCTTCTTCTTCTCCAGCAGGGGCAGGCTTCTTCTTTGTGGAAAGAAAAGACGGTTTCATTGAGACCATGTATCGACTACAGGGGTTTAAACGACATCACTGTCAAGAACCGATACCCTCTACCACTTATGAACACTGCTTTCGACCAGATTCAGGTGCCAAGATTCTTCTCTAAATTGGATTTGTGAGAAACGCTTACCCCCTTGTTCGTATCAAGGAGGGGGATGAAGTGAAGACGGCAATTTAACACTCCAACTGGTCACTATGAGTACCTTGTAATGCCTTTTTGGTTTAATCAATGCCCCTGCAGTTTTTTCAGGCATTGGTGAATGATGTCCTGAGGGATATGGTTGGACAGTTTGATTTTTTGTATACCTTAATGACATTCTGATTTATTCTCAGGATCTGGAAACCCACAGAAAATCATGTCCGGGGCTGTCCTCCTCCGTCTTCTCAAAATCATCTGTTTTGTCAAAGCTTGAAAGTGTGAGTTTCACACCACTATCACTTCATTCCTTGGATTCATCATTTCTCACAGACCAAGTTGTAGTGGACCCCTCAAAGTCAAGGCATTCTTGGAATGGCCTTCTCTAACGACCACAACAAGCTTCAAAGGTTTTCCTGGGTTTTGCTAAATTTTTACAGACGGTTCATCAGGAACTATAGCCTCGTTGCAGCCGCCTCTTAATGCTCTCACATCATCCAAGACAAGGTTGGTTTGGAATGAGACGGCTGAAAGGCTTTTGTCAACTTAAAGGATTATTTACGTCTGCTCCTGTTCTACGGTCCCCTAACCCCGATAAACATTTTTATTGTGGAGGTTGACGCCTCAAACACAGGTTGGAGCTGTCCTAAGCCAAAGAAATTCTGATGCCCATATTCACCCATGTGTCTTCTTTTCTAGGACTTTGTCCCAAGCAGAGCGCAATTATGATGTGGGGACCGAGAAACTGTGGCAGTCAAGTTGGCTCTCGAGGAGTGGAGGCATTGGCTAGAGGGGCTAAGGAACCGTTTCTTGTATGGACAGATCATAAGAACCTGGAGTACCTGAGATCAGTGAAGCGCCTTAATCCCAGGCAGCAAGGTGGGCTCTATTTTTTGGAAGATTCAACTTCTCTTGTCTTTCAGACCTGGAGTCAAAAATTGGCAAACCAGACGCCCTGTCCAGAATACAGGAACCCTCCGAGTCACAGACCTCTGGGGAGGATGAGTTTTATTCTTCCGGAATCAGTGAGACTCTCTGTCACCATGTTGGAGTTGGAGGGAGAGGGTTTAAAGATGCCACACCAAAGACCTCTCTATCCCAAACCTCATGCCCACCTGACGGTGTTTTGTCCCGGAACGCCTGGTACCCAAGGTACTGAGTTCATGCCATAATTCAGCGTTTGTTCTGTCATCCTGGTATCAGCAGGACGTTACAGATGGTCCGAGAAACTCAGTTTTTGGGTGGCCATCTCTTGTCAAAGAATGTCACAGATTAAGTCACGGCCTGTACTCAATGTTCCAAGCCAATTCTTCCTCATCGCCCTCCTGCTGGACTCTTGCATCCCCCTACCCATTCCTCCTCGTCCGCTGGTCACACATAGCCTTGGAACTTCGTCACAGGGTTGCCGTTTTCTAATGGTTTCACAGTTCTGTTAACTATCATCGACAGATTTTCCTAAAATGGTTTCACCTAGTCCCTCTCAAAAGTTTGCCTCAGCCAAGGAAATGGGGACATTCTGGCACGTGAGGTTTTTTTTCGCCTTCACGGGCATACCCACAGACATTGTCTCAGACAGAGGGCCCCAGTTTGTGTCACGTTTCTGGAAAGAGTTTTGTTCCTTGCTGGGGATACTGTTAGTTTGTCCTCAGGATTTCTTGTTCACTGTCCCAGGAGAAAGAGGCTGAGGTTCCTTCTGCTCAGGGGCCGCGGCCCTAAGATGTCAGAGCATCTGGAGGAAGGCAAGAAGGTCTATGATCAGAATGTCGGAGGTGCAGGCACGCACAGCAAATCGTCGGAGAATCCCTGCTCCAAGCTACAAAGGTGGGACAGAAGGTTTGCTATCCACCAAGGACCTCCCGCTTCTGGTTTGACTCCCGTAAGCTGGCACCTCGTTTTGTGGGACCCTTTCCCATATCCAAGATCATCAATCCTGTGCTTGTCGTTTACGTCTGCTTCGTGCCATGAGAGTTCACACCCTACCTTCCACGTGTCCGGGATCAAGCCCTATGTGGTGTCCCGTCTCGGCCCACCTCCGGGCCCCCTCACCCGCCCGGCTCTTGCTGATGGCCCAGTCTACACTGTCCGGCGCATCATCCGGTCCAGACGGCAGGGACGTGGCATACGTTTAACCTGGTGGACTGGGAGGGCTATGGTCCTGAGGAGAGGTCGTGGATTCCTGCAACGATTCATAGTGGAACAAACCCTCATCCGGGAGTTTTCCATCGCCTCGCCTCCATCCTGATCAGCCTCGGGTCCGTCCGGGCCGGACCTTGAGGAGGGGGTACTGTTATGATTCTGGCCCGTCTGCCTATCTCTGCTCTCACTCATGCAATTAAACTCATCTGCTTCACCTGTCTGCTGCTGCGCTGCTGCGCAATCACGTCATGCCACAACACCTGTGGAGCTGCAGTTAAATACGGCCTCTGACCAGCAGGGCGGTTGCAGATTTTTCGAAAAAATTTGTGAGTAGTTATCCAGCGTACCTTCCTGACTGATCTCGTTCCATGACCTTGCCTGCCTTACGGATTATTCCCTCTTGCTTGCTTCCTTGTCTGACGGATTGGATTTGGATTTCGACTCTGTTTCTGCCTCTGGTTTATGTCCTCTGCCTGCCCCTTGTCTGACGCCTCTAGCTCTGGAATTCGACCCTGTTTCTGTCCCTGGATTTACATCTCAGCCTAGCCACTGGTTTATTCAGCCTGAGTCCGCCTGGCTCTCTAGTTTGCCTGGACTTATTGTCAAGAGGACAATCACAGCTCTCTGTGTTCCTGTCACAGCTTCAGCTCGTTCCCTGAAGGATTTGGATCAGTCGGCCAATCCGACTTCAGTCTTTCGGGACGCTTCCTCATTAACTGTCTGGATCTCTTCCCCTCTGAGTTCTGTGCCTCATTCCCCAGACTGAGAAGGTTAGTGGCTTTATCTAACTCCTTGCAGATCCTGAGTTTTATTCAGCCACTAACTAGTCTCTCTGTTCTCAGTGGTTCCTGGAAGCTGACTGCTGTTCTTCTGCTCTCTGATCCTGAGTTTCTGAATAAACCTTTTTACTTATCACTTTGTGTTTGGCTGAATTTGGGTTCTCTGTCTTTGGTCGTGATAGTGCTAGGCCAGCCTTGGAAGAGTTTCCTCGTCTCATACCCCGATTTACTGTTACAGGGAAGGAGGACTTCTGCGTCGAGGTTCTTGGAGACTCAGGACTGGAATCCAGAAAGAACCTGATTTATTTTTTCTCAGAGACGGTGAGATCCTGAATCAGCATAATTTAATAATTACTATCATTATTTGTTTTACCAAGCTTTGGTTTAAACCTAAAAACAAATAAGGACAAAATATCCAGATTCAACATTTTAAATTTCTACCAAATTTAAAGGTTCCTACTAATTAATTGAAAAGCTTAAATTTATAAAACTTTTCTGCTGAGGACATGGGTGTGAGTGTTATAGGATTGTTCCACCTTAGAAGCTACAGCGTAAAGGACGTCGCTGTGTTCGGTTGAGCAACGGTTCGGTCCATGTCCTCTCCCTTGGTGGTTATGACTGTGAACTGATCAGTAGCTCGCTCCCTTCGTGTGGTCGAGTGAGGCTCTTCTGGCCAATTTATTAGGAGCCCTTAGGTAATTGAATAAGGCTCTCCTGACTACTTGGCTGGAAGGAAGGCTTTCAAGGGGGCCAGAAAGTTTTTGAATCCCTGTGGGAGGGTCTACAGGTTTTTAAAGGGAATTTTCCCCATTAACCGTTTGTGTAATGGGTCTGACGAGTTTCCAAGGAGACCCCCTCCTCCACAGGGAGAAATTTTTTGACTACATGGTAAAAAAATATGGACCAAAAAGCACAGAGTGCATTAATGAATGGGTTTAAAAAAAATTTTATTTTCCTGCGTTTGATTCGTTCAATCTTTCTAAAAATTCTAAAAAAAATTGAGGAGGCTATAAACAAGAGAGAGATAAAATTTAGAAGGACAAAAGAGAGAGAGTTTATCAAAAATTTGCAGGGGCTTTGAAAAAACATAAGGCATGCTTACAATGTTGGAAAGAGGAAGCTGAGAAAGCGTCAGAGAAAGAAATATTCTAAACCTAATGGCAAGGAGTCAGGATGACAGTAAAGATATATGGGACGACAGAACAATTGCTCTATTTCTGCTCCTATTCTTGAAAGCTTCCCTAAAAAATCTGAAGCAAGTTTACACGTTCATAATCCACCCCCTTACAGTACTTTTGCAACATCCAACCACCCCTGTTAATTTCTTCTTCTGTTTCTCCCCTTTTTATACCCTGAGGCGGGGCCTTTGGCGACTCTGGCAGCTGGGGTGGACCCCCCAGGACCGGGACACTGGTTTCTTCACCCGATCAACAGAGAAAAAGACAGCAACCTGACAGCACCCTCCTCGGCTAAAACCAACAGCCTCTCCAAAATCAGCTACACTTGCAGACCCATGGCAACAACACTCACTGAAGGATGAAAAATATAGATGCTTTCATTGAAAGAGTGACTGAAGTTGTGACTAAGTACAGTGGTGTTGCAAAAACCCCACTGACGGGGCCAAGAATCAGGGGCGTGGGAGGCGGTTTTCTGTGATATTGTTATAAAAGGGGACTGCTTTCACATGTGGGGCACAGCCTTTCAAAGCTACCTATGTGGGCTGGTCAGAACAACCCCCGCCTCTCTGATATTCGCAGATATGCCAGACATGCTCAACTCATGGCCGAAGAAAAAAGAAGAAAAACCAAGGACAAATCTGAAAAAGAATTTTGCTGCATTTTACAATGTACCAGCAGGTCACAATGGGGAGTGGAAAAAGGGAGAACAAGGAAGACGAAGACAATGGAAAAGGGCGTGGACGTGGCAGAAACCCTAGGACTGTTACAATTTTGGGGCCAGAAGGGGCCCCATTGACAAGATGACTGTCCCCTTTTCCAAACCACTGCTCCACCTTACAAGGCTTGATTGACTAGTCCAAAAAGGGGAAGCTGGGCCCCCACAGTGACAGCCGCCTCGTCAAAGCAGTACTGCCCCCAAAACCCCTCTTCCGGACCCACACACTCTTTACTCCTCCCTTTCCCCCCTGCATACACACACAACCATATACCCACACACAAGTCCAACCTACTTCCCCTTTCCCCTTTTCCTGTTTCTCGCAATAAAAATCTGCTTTGCAATGACTGTAATCATGACTTAACTAAATTACAACATGCCTTTTTTCAGTTTTTGGAAAACAGAAGTTTGGGAATTACACTCCAACCTATGCTCAGTTTTAACTCAGAGGCATATAAAAGCTTTTCAATTTTTTGTCTTATGGTCCCCGGGGAAAAAATATCATTCATTGTACACTCAGGAGCAACTTCATCTGTTGTTAAGGTGGATGACTTTCCAACACCTCCTAAACTCAGTGGAAACTATGTTTTTTCTATGTCAGCATCAGGGCAGTCTACGAAGGAACAGGTTAGAAAACCCATCGCATGCTTAACACATGAGGGGTTTTCCCCTTCCCCAAACATTGTTTTTTTTTCTCAAAAACTGTGTCCCATTTTTGGGATGGGGAGAGAACCTCATGTGCAAGCTTGGAATAACATTAATCTCTACTCCAGAGGGAGTAAAGGTCTCTACTCAGTCTGAAACAGTGTTTACTGCAATACAGTCTTCTACACAAGCATTACATTATGCTTATGTATGGAAAGTCAAATTCATTGTTTTCACAGCAGTTGCTGGAGGAGGTTAGATCAGCTGTTCATCCCTCCTCTGATTTTATGCAACCTGTTGATTTAAACTGTATTGCTCATGTGTCTTTGGGTCCTGACAAAGAATATGAGAAAGCTTGGTTCCACATTTCTTGTGAAAAACTAACCACGTCTATGCTGTATTGGAATGCTAATACAGCTGCGCTCGCTGTTTGTCTGAACCCACACCAGCTGCAGTTTTTTTTAAAACAGGAGACTCTGTCCCACACATCCCTTTGGCAAAACCTGTATTGCAGGCAGGACTGGATTGATGTTGGTTATTTTGTGCCAGAGTGAGAAGAAAGATTCTGATTGGACAGTGGTACCACACAAAAATTAAACTAATCTCATGTTCTCTAAAAGACTGCATAGAAAAGGCCTTCGTCCAGAACTGTGGAGTTATTTCCCACCACAGTACCAGATTCTTTAAGCAGTTTTTTTCTTTATTTTAAAAACAAATCTGTGTTTTTTTTGTTTTTTTTTTTTTGGGGGCCCAAAATGTTTGTCAGAAGCTTCTTATGAACTGGGTTAGGAGCAAATATGATGTGGGGCAAATTTGGGAGCTGTGAACTAGTGATTGCAATTTTTTTAAATCTGATTATTGTCCAAACCAGAAAAAAAAAACTCTTAGATCTGGAGATATTTAGCCAATCCTTCAATCTCTGCAGAAAGCTAGCATCATTGTTCAATGCAACGGTCCTCAACCTGAGGTTCCGGGGAACCCTGAAGCCTTTGGGAGCCATAGATTTTGGGTCCATAAAATTTAAATACTTAATTAAAGGTAGACCGATTACCTAGTCAAAACAGATCTAAGCCAGTGATGATTTTTCCTCTCCCCATTTTGATGGCTTTTGTAATGCATTAATACTCATGTTCTGGAGCCCAAAGGCTAGGATTCTTTATAATGGAATAAAGACAAGTAAAAGCCTTTTTTTTAAAAAAACAGAAAAAAAATAAAGGGCTCTCTCAAGACTAAAGAGACGGTCGGCTCAAACTCCAGTCTCCTTGTTTGATTTTCCTTAGGGTTTTAAAAAGATTAAACGAATACCTAGGAGTACAAAAGGTACACAAGGTAATTTCAGATTTCAAGAAATAAAATATTTGGAACATTTATCAGCATTTGGATTATAAAAGAGGGGGTTTCCCTAGTAATAATTTTCTCTCCAACTCTCAAAAATTTAAATAGCCCAAATAAAAAAAGAAAAAAAATGTCCTTTTTCTCCTTTTGAAACACTATGTGGGAACAAAGTCCAGTTTAGAGTCAAGCCTTTCTTATCTTAATTTCTGATTAAATTCTAAAAACTGCAGTTTTTTTTTAATTTAGGGTTTTCCCCATAACAATGTCCAATGCCCAACTTAAAAAATATTCTTTGCATTTAACCTGAGCAGAGAAATTTTGAATACAGCTTTTACGATCAAATTGAGAAACAAAAAGAGAATTATAACAATAACTTTCAGGATTGTAGTTATTATTATTTAAAAGTTTTTACAGTACAAAAATTGGCAACAGGGGTTTTTCAGCATCAGTAAAATTTGGATTCATGTTAGAGAAAACTGTTGCTGTGCTTCTAAATAGTTTTTAAATCTCCTTTTGGACTATGTTCACTCATCTTAAAAAAAGGATCCTGAAAATTGTCATAAAAAAAATTGATCAATTACAGCATTAAGAGATACGGCTGAGAAAACATATTTTGAAAAGAGGATGTTTTAAAAAATGTCTTTGAATTCTTGAAGCTTCAAAATTTGGCCATTTGTCTGTCCCTTTGATGTTCTGTCTTTTGTTTTGTTGGACTGAAATTTTTTGTTTTTTGTGGGGGGCATGACATAATAATGCATGTTTAGAATAATGTTTTTAAATCCCAGATTTATTAAAACCTTGAGTTTTCAGGAGAGTTAAGGGGGCAGCTTGTTTAAAGGGGAGGTTTATGTTAAAATTTTGGGAAAGGGGTTTTAAAGGGACACTAAGATGGGCTGGAAGAAGAAACTGTGGGTCCCGCCTATAGGCTGCCCATCAGAGGTTAGTTCTGCCTGACTTCCCTTTCCCCCCTTCCACCTTTTGGTTCATGCCTTTTTCTTCATGGAAAAAGCTCAGCATCTCCCTTCCTGAGTTTTAAAACGTTTTCAGAGACAATAGAATCAAAAAACTTTTAGTGATTCCTGCTTTAAAAACTGTTTTTGTTTTTTTTATAATAATTAAGGATGTAGCATGACATTTAGATTTCTGTGTTTTACTATTAAAGGGTTAATGAAATAGTTTAAACTTCTTTTTAAAAAAATTAGTTTTCCATGCAGAATCATTGGTGATTTTTTAGGTTGAAAAGGTTTTTCCCTGGTGCCAAATTTAAGCTAGCTGACGTTTTAAGAAAATGCTAAAAGGAATATATTTTTGATAAAGAATCATAGTCATGACTTCATATTTGGGGGGAAAATTATTTATTAGATTAAAAATTTGTAGAGGTTTTATGCATCCAAATTACATTAGATTTCCCATTAATCTTAATACTCCCCTTCATACAAGACAAACCAGGATGATATGTGACTTAATTCTAAGTGAGACATTGATGAAAATGAATAACTAAGGTTTTTTTTGGGGGGTTTTGTTTTTTAATGGAACTGAATTCAGTTAAAAACAACTGGATTTTTCCCTTTATGTTTTCTTTTGTTAAATTTCCATAAGTGACACATAATTATGTCAGAATTTTAAATTTTTTTTGGTTCTATGTAATGTGATCTTGGTTACTAGAAAATTTTTTTTCAAAATTTTTGCTGGATTGTTACATGGGTTGGAACCCCTGCGCCAGAAGAGAGGAATGTAGGGAAAAAAGTAAAAATTGGGTTACAAAAAATTTTTGACTCATGGGAAAAAAGGGTAGGCCCCAAATCTCCAGTGAGGACTTCCACCAAAAATGAAAGAAGGTTTTACGTTGTTTATATAAATGGTGCATAGTTCCCTAAACCCACATTTTGAAAAAAAAAACTGAAAGTTTTGGTGTTAATTCTTTTGTGAAATTTTTCATCTCCACCCGTTAGACCCTTTTTGAAATTTCTTTGGGGATTCTGAAAAATATGGAAAAAATGACCTGTAATCAGGCCTTCCCCAAAATTATATGTCACAATTTTTTAATATTCAGAATATTTAGCTGATGATCACTGCTAGTATACTAGGTGGAGTCAGAAGATTAATTCTCTTTGATTTTGCTGAATATTTTGATGAAGTTCCATGTAATTTAAAACCCCCTGGGGTAATAATGAACCCCCTGCATTTACATAGCAAAATCCAGAAGGAAGACATAGGCTTCATTTTGTTGGTGTTGTGAAAAAAACCCGGGAAAAATTTGTTTGTATCTTGTGCTGTTGAAGGCCATAGAATGGTTGTGATTCCTCTGTAGATGCAAAAAATCGAGGAGATAAGTTTTTGGGCTACGAACACACTATGCATAAAATCACACAAAACAGAGCGACGGAGACTTGGAAATTAAAATTTTCCCCAAATTTTGTGAAGGCTCTGCCTATTGTTTCCACTTACATGGGATTGAGACAAAAGGACACGAGCAAAACCCCCAGTCCTTTTTAAGTGCTATTTGTCAGGGGCTCCCCAATTTTGGGCATGGGGAAAATTGGCCCAAAAATCACTGCCTTCCACATCTTTGTGTGAAGATAAGATGTTTTTTTTACTGTCAAAACCTCTCGACTGTGCTTTCTCAAGTTTCACAGACGGTGAAGGGGTGAATTAAAAAAACAGCCACTTCCAACCCCCACTCCTTTTTTTCCGGCGACTGGATCCTGGTCAGGGAATTTAGGAGAAAACACTGGGGAAATCCAAAAACCCGGATTTGGGCCCTTATCAGATCCTACTAGTCACCCACACTGCTGTCTAAGGACACAAGTCATCTTTCAACTGGATCATCTACTGCCTAAAAAGGGTGTGGGGGGGAGGGGCAGCGGGGCCCCCCCACAAGATAAAGAACTGTAAGCTGATCACTGGCGAGTGATTGAAGAGGGGTTGAAGAACAATAATTCCTTCGGCAGTGCAAGTTATTTTCCGAATCTACTTAAGGGCCCCGCCCTTGCCTGAAATTAGAAATCATAAGGTCCTTTGCCTCACTGCGCACACACCACAGAGAGAGACACATAGGAACATACATGGAAGACCTCTACACATTGCACATAACCTTTCTCCGGATGATGGACTGGCGACGTCAGCAACAGAGAGACTATTAAACATGCGTCACGATGCTTATTTTTAAAAATTTCTTTTATTTCCGGTCATTCCTTTACACATTACCAAATGTGTTTTTAATTTCCATCTGACAGGTTTTTTCGCTCACACAGAGGATGACTGTTTTTTTCTTTTTATTTCTTCCTTTTATTATATTATTCAGTTTCTTCCTTTATTATATTTTTATAATTTTTTTAATTGCTTTTAAATTGGTGTTGGGAAAAAAAAAAAGTGTGGAATTGTGATGTTAACATTTAAATTGCTTTTGTGCTTCTGAGGTGATGACCAAGTTTGAAATGACAATAGCTTTTTACCCTTCCTTTCTGCCCCCCCCTGGTTGGTCTTTCCTGTCCCTGCCGAAAAAGTCTGCGGGAAAAGTTAGGGGTTGATTTCCCCACCTCTGTTTCTCCTCAGAGGGGGGGTGCCAGGCCACATGGGGTGTCAGGACCAGACTGATATAAGGAGGAGTCAGCACTTGTCTCATCGGATTTGGTCTCGGCTCTATTCAGTAACATGTCTGATGCTGAAAGATCTGTCTCCTTTAAGGCTAAATTAATAAAGCTGATTGAATGGTTATCATTGTTCTCTTTCTTTAGAAAATACAAATTTTCTACAACACCCTCTACAGCAAATGAAGTGAGAAAACCTTTTAGCAATTGGCATTATAAACTGAATTTGACCGCATTTTAAAACTAAAATCGAAATGTAATGTGTGTACACACAAACACACTCTTAAAAATAAAATTTGAGTATCATGAAAAAAAAAATTTATTTCAGTAATTCCATTCAAAAACTTAAACTTGTATATTATATTCACTCTTTACACACACTGATATATTTCAAATGTTTATTTCTTTTAATTTTGATGATTATAACTGACAACTAATAAAAACGCCAAATTGTATTGCATCTTCTTCTTCACAATACCCCATAGATTTTCTAGGGTTAAGGTCAGGCAGGTTTGCTGGCCAAATAAGAACAGGGATACCATGGTCCTCCAAACCAGGTACTGATAAGCTTTGGCACTGTGTCAGGTTTCCAAGTCCAAATTGGAAAAGAAATCTGCATCTCCCTAAAACGGCAAGCAAAAGGGAAAATGAAGTACCTTTTAAAACTTCCTGGTAGATTTGGGTGTATTGAAACCCTTTGGGCCTCAAAAAACACAGTGGACCAACCCTCAGATGACATAAACACCCCAAACCATCACTGACTGTGAAAAAAATTTACACTGGACCTCAAGCAAAGGGATTCTGTGTTTTTCCCTCTTCCTTCAGACCCTGGGGCCCTTTTATTTCCAAAGGAAAAGGGAAAATGGGTTTTTTCATCAGGGGAAAATCTTTGGGCCACACAGCAGACCCCGTCCCTTTTTTCTT
>JAHHUM010002609.1:920072-992084 GCA_036173005.1 Crenichthys baileyi | reverse complement strand
AGTTTTCCAACAGACTTCTTAAGAAAAAACACAAAAACAGAATCACTCAGACGCGTGACATCTTGGAACCTGCGTGACAGAAAAGTGGAAATGGTGATGTTGACGGTGGGCTCCGGTGGGAGGTGAGTGGGCGGCAACGTCACGGACTTCATCTCCTCCTGGCAGTTTTATATTCGGTGACGTAAGGCACACAAAGTAGTTTAAAAAGCTTACGGACACCCCGCTGCAGCACTGCATCAGGTTCAGCTC
This sequence comes from Crenichthys baileyi, assembly GCA_036173005.1. NCBI lineage: Eukaryota > Metazoa > Chordata > Actinopteri > Cyprinodontiformes > Goodeidae > Crenichthys > Crenichthys baileyi. The sequence goes on along the minus strand of JAHHUM010002609.1, from coordinate 991,835 downwards.
ACTGGGTGCTCGTTTGCGTTCTCTTCGTCGGGAATAGTTGGACCTTTGATCGTGTTCCATAAAATCGTGGACCAGCTCGAGTAGAAACCTTGCTGGGAAGAGACCGAACCGCTCCGTTTCATGCGATTGATTTATCAATCACAGACACAGGTCCTTGTTTGGAGATAAATTGTAGAAAAGCCTGTTGTTTTCAGTCTGTTAGAGGTAAGACATGAATACACATATTTTCTTATTTACAGTTACACCTATTGCTACGACAACTGAACAAACAATAACATTTGAATGGAGAAACTATGATTTTTATTGCACACATCATATTGGCTAACATTAGATTTATTCTAATAAATATTAATGATGCCTGTACTGTGGTGGAGAACTTGTGATTGCTGTAAAAAACATAAAAAATAGATAATAATGACGGCATTAGAAGTTGATGGATGTGACATTTGCAACAGTTACTGTGTATCTGGTTCAAGTTTTACTTTCCCAAATAAAGTCTTTGGTAGAACTCTCCTAGTAGTACTCCGAGTGTTTCAGTGAAAATAACTGTTGTGATTTTCCTTCCGTAGTCAATGGCTTTGGTCGCTCAGCGCAGCTGCTTGTGGATGCTGCTTACGGGCACATGCGTGTGGCTGGTGGCTGGAACAGACTGCGGAACGGAGTGTGCACGCTGTGTGAACGGTCTGCAAGGACAAAACTCTGCTTTCTCAATTCTGGTACTGTAGTTATTCATTTTATATTTTCTGTACTTTTAACCAAATTATTATACCTGGGGTCAGAGGAACAGAAGGGCGTCTTGCCTTGTAAATGTGATCACTTACACACAGTGTTTTGTTTTCTACTTCACCACATAGCCATATTATGGCAATTACTGCATTTATATTTTAAACTGGTATTAGATGACATCTAATACATCTCCTTGCTACCCGGTTATCACTTCAGTAATTATGTTCAGTTTGTTATTTTCTTGTTAAAACCGTCCTTCTTCCTCTTCTGGGTTTCCAGTCCCTCAGTTTTTTAATTAACTCTGAACATACATTGTTTTAATCTGAAGTCTATAGTATGTTTGTAGTAGCTAGGATTGTTTAGACTAGACTAGACTAATTGTTTAGGGTATTTTTAATTAATGATACTAGTGGGGACTACATAAAAAAACTGATTCAGCCACGGTACATTCTCTATGACATTGTTCTGAGGCAGTGGCAGATTTTTTTCTCTGTGGTTTCCATTTTCATATTTGAACAATTTATTCTTTTCTCCTCCTCTTTCTCTTTACTGGAAACGTATTGTTTTCATTCTTCTCCTTTCAGTTTAAAATATCAATAAAATATCCGACACCAGTTAAAATAAGTGTCTTGGTAATAGAAAAAGCTGTCTGAGTGTTAACAGTGTTTGTGTGAGGTAGTGAAGTAGAAACACCCCGTTAACCACTCTGCAGAACATTGGCATGGTTTAGTGGTAAGTAAGACTTTCTTCTGCCTGCTTTCATGGTCTGTATTTTTTTAAATATTTTTTTCCTTAACATCCAAGGACCTTCATTGTCACATAGTAGTAATCTTGATTAAAACAATTCCCACACCTCAAGAAGGAGTTACATTGTTCTGTCAATTACATCCACTGAGTGGCATGTACAAGTAAAATATTTAATTAAAAAATTTAAGCCACTCCTTCACATTCTCTGTATTTTGCTCAGAATTTTATACTAACTTGTCCATGCAGGCCTATTTAACACAGGAAAACCCCCCCACCTAAGCAGTCCTGCCCATCACCAAAAAATGATTATATAGGTAACCTATAGAATATGGCTGAATGGAAATAAATGCTACGGTTTGTTTTCCTTGTATTTTCTTTATGTTTGGCAGCATTCCCTCTGTCTCTCAGGTACCAGTGTGTTCCCATTACGTTCAATTTTCCTGTTCATTAATTCGGTCCTCATAAGCCTGCAGCTGTGAAAGCTCAGCAAGAATCTTGTCAAGGCAATGAAACAGATTTTTCTGATGGCAATTTTCTGTCAAATCCTGTCATACTCTGAGATTTGTTGTCTTGACAATGTGCAGCCGCTGGGGTTTAGTGGTTGCAGTTAGTGTCCATGTTAAATATTGAATGGGGTTGGACAGAAACATGACGGACACAGTTTTTTCACGAAATATTTTTTTTCTTTATTTTTGAACAATTCCTTTTTCCAAGATGTTTTACTGCTGCTTTTAAAAACTTTCTGGGGAACCTTGAGACTTTCGGTGATCATTCATATATTTGGGAACTGTGAACTCTTCATTATGTTTGTTTGTTTTTTTTTTGGTCTTTTTTATGCTGTATGATAATATAGTTATGAAAAGAAAAAAACAAAGTAAATGATGCAGTCTTCTCTGTGATTGGGAGCTGCATTAGTTTTTGATTTTAAATCAAATATCATTTATACAAATTATATCGTCTGCATTCATTATATGTATTTGGGGATATTATAACATTGATAAACCAGAACATCTTTAGTGACAAAAAAAAGAGATTCAGATTATTTATTTATTCGGAGAGGGGAGGGGGGGGGGTCAGTCACTGCCACCATTTTTTAACATTGTTCTAACACTAATGTTCATCTCCAGTTTAGTGCATCATAGTGCTTTATGAAATTAGCAACTTAACATAGCAAGAAATCATTTCGCTCCAGCTCAATTCAATGCACAAGTGACAATAAAATATATTACTTCAAAGGAATTTTTGGACATAAAGAGTCTTAATTGTTCACATGATTTATATATAAAATATAAAAAATATGAACATGAATTAAGAAAGCAATTAAAATTCATTATAATCTAAAAATGAATACATTTTAAAAATAGAAATATTTGAACAATCCAAGACTATTACACCTCAATAGAAAACTCAAAACAACCTTCTAAGTAGTTACATGTAACAGTGTTACATAATTTGTTTATAAGATAAAAGTAATTGTAATATATGTAATTAAATTAGTTATTTTTGAAAATATTGATTACAGTTTGTGTAAAAAAGATCTGCTTTGAAAAACTAAGGCTGTATGTTCGCTAGGATTTAGTTCTCTTTTGCATTTGTTCATGTATTTTGCCAGGTGCTGACAGGGGTAAATGGCAGATTTGCATAATGGAATGCTATGCAAGCTACGTAGTTTATCCTAACCCATACATATAAAAATGTAAACATCACCTTGACTGCTGCTGTTTGCAGCCAGCATCTTGGTACAGAGGAACTGTCCTTCTTAAATCATGGCACTCTCTTGTAGCCAAGGGCCGTATACAAGTAAAGTTACTCACGGTTTTCAAACGATGTTAAGCTGTGTAAATTTTACAAAGTTAGGCACGTGTTTCACATAGAATAACAATATCAATTCAATATCAGTTCGATTCAGTTTAATTTATACAGCGCCAATTCACAACACATGTCTTCTCAAGGCACTTAAGAAAGTCAATTCAATTAAATCATACAGATTTCAAGGCAGGTACATACATTCCAATTAATCCTAACTATCAAACAATTGGTTAAAAGGTTTTCTATGTAAGGAAAGCCAGTGGATTGCATCAAGTCAGTGACTTGCAGCATTCATTCCTCCTGTATGAGGAATACAAACATATACAAAAATATTTTATGGGAAAAAAGATATGTACGTATGAATGGATTGCCTATTCGAAATGAACCTATGTAAATGGCCCCAAAAGAACATACAATTTTCTTACGGCATGGTGGTTACATTTATTAAAATATCATTGAAAAGGCAACTTATTTCAGTTTTTTAATTCAAAATGTGAAACTCAAATATTCTATGGGTTCATTATACACTGAAAAAATGCATTGGATTTACTTAATTCAATAGTGGACATTAGTTGCTCACAAAGCTTTTACTTTGGCAGCAATCCACACTCAGTCAGTCATTTTCTACCGCTTATTCCATAGTGGGTCGCAGGGAAGCTGGTGCCTATCTCCAGCAGTCTATGGGCGAGAGGCGGGGTACACCCTGGACAGGTCGCCAGTCCATCGCAGGGCAACACACAAACAACCATGCACACACTCATTCATACACCTAAGGGCAATTTAGAGAGACCAATTAACTTGTCTTTGGACTGTGGGAGGAAGCCGGAGTACCCGGTGAGAACCCACGCATGCACGGGGAGAACATGCAAACTCCATGCTGAAAGACCATGCTGAAAGACCCCCGGTCAACTGCGCCACTGTTCAGCCCAATCCACAGTGTTGTGTTAATTTAACACAAAGTTGTTATACTCAGTGAACACCAGTATTTTATGCTGCTACTAAATCATAATGTGTTTGAACAGTAAAGTAAATATGCTCTGCAATCATTTCACTTTTTTCACTTGACTTCAACACAACTCAGTCATTTTATTTCAAGACAATTTGATCACTTAAATTCAACATAAATTTTAAAATAAATGTTATTCCAAAAATATGCATTATTCTAAGTTAAAAACAGATTCTAAATGTTAATCAAGTTAATTTTATTTTCAACATCCTGTTACCCACTTTCTCCCCACCAAAAGAGTTGACATTTAGAAAGAAATTTTGAAACAATAAAAACCTTTATTAATGACTTGGAAGAAGTCACACGTATTACAGCCATTATAAATGGTGTATTGATGAACACATTGCACCAAAACATGAAACAAAAATGGTATCTGGTCCCCCAATACACATATAAATGTCAGTTTGTTATTAAATGCAAATGCTCATTAACAATTACTGCACTGGCTCATTGGTGCAGTCATTTTAGTCCTTAACCTGGAAGAACAGTCAAAATGGCACATTTTATAGCCATTATAGAACAGCATTGCATTATAAATGGTGTCCAGCAAAACTGGTATCAGGTTTCCCACTGACAATAAGTAACATGAAATGTCAATGAATGTCAACTTGGAAAAAAATTGTACACTAAGATGTTAACACTTACCACATTGGCTAACTGTTGCAGTCATCTTGGCCTAACAAGTACTGATGTTGGAGGAGAACAGGCCACCACAGTTTTTTTTAAGTCTTTCAAAAACAGGGATTGTTTATCACTGATGCATTTTATCTTTCAGGCTTTGGACCTTTTTTGAAAGTTGGGCTGCATCCAACTCCATTATTATTTTTTGAAAAACGTCAGAGGTGTAGGGAGGTTTTTGTGGATACCTCAAATTTAAGAAGTGAAGAAGTCCAAACAGCATGAAAGATGCAAGGGCCACATCGTCAAGATTACATAGCACAACCACACCTTCGATAACACCTCCCACATAATTATAGTCACTGTTGGGAGTTCCTCTAGATATGTAGATTCCAAGAGTTGTTTCTTCTACGGCACTTAGGCCCGGATCTTCAAAGATCCCAAATAGCGCGTGATAATTTACGTGCAATCAGTGGGTGTGTTGCGTGCAATCTTCAAAGATTGCACGTGCAATGAATATTAGGTGCAAAACAGGTGCAGACCACCCACTTTAAATGAGGAAACTGTGTGTGCTACTGGCTGGCTGCTACTGGCTGGAACAAGAGGAAAAGCAAACAGATCCTCTGCTGTGTTGCTGGAAATATGCAGGGATTGATCCAGTTGCTGATTTTTTTCTTCTGTTCGGCCCTTGCTTTTCTGGACTGTTACACTTAGTTATATTTTGTTATTGTGATGAGATTATTTCTCCTATCTTGATCGATGTAACTCGCAACAAATTGCCAATCAATATTAACAATATAACAGACAAACATGTCTGTTAATTAATTTATTACAGGTTTGCCTCCCTTGATCTTTAACTGTTTTCAGAGACTCCCTGGGTTTTTTTGTTTTTTTGAGAGTCTGTGTTTAAAGAGTTCAGAGTTAATGATAAACAGCCAAAATATTTAAGCCTGATCATAATATTAGCAACATAAAAATAGTTTGTTGTAGGAGTTGGCAATTGGCATATTATAGCTTTGCTAATTTTAAAACATAACATCATAACTGTCCTGCAAACAATTTAAATCGAACATTTATGTACATAAAAATACATTATTTTCCAATGATTTTGCTGAATTCGTTTTGTTTGTCTTGCCAATATTTTAACGATATACAACGTGTTTGATTGTTTAAATTGCTTTTTGGTGAAAGAAAAAAAATATTTTTACTATGTAAACAAACCCTCCCCTGGCATATGTTCACATTTAAACAACGTAATCAAACTGATCCAGCTCCGATTGCTCTGCAATGACACAATGTTACTGTCAATAATGCAATGTGTTTAGTTTGGTGACAAGGTTAAAGCATACAGTCTTTTTCACCACATGGAAATGTCGCTTTCGAATGATGACTTTTCACCTGCTAAGAAGTGATTTTAGCATCTAGTTTGCAAATGAAGGATTTAATTTGCACTATAATGTCTTTATTTCTTTCCTATTAATTATATTATATACATCAAAGCACAGTGGGTTTTTTGCCTGATGTGGGATTGCAGTTAACAGGCTGTGCTCGCTTGATCATTAATGTTCGTATTTGCCATGACCTTTGTGCGCATTCAGCAGATGATCTCACTGACAACGATGTAACGCTGGAATGATCAAGACGCAAGAAAAAAGTGTTTCAAGGAGTTTTTATATCATGGCTTTTGTTTGTGATTGGCTCCAAATCAGAGCTTAGATAATCCTACATAGAATCCTCTATTCTCATCTGTTTTATTACTTTTATGTTTTCCAACACAAATCTGTTGGCACATGTACAGAAGACTCTTTCTCCACATCATCTGTCATTTTATCTATGCCTCCTTTTGGCCAAAGACAGCAGGCATTTTTGAATCCCAGTCAGCACCTGAATTTCAAACATGCTAAATTCACACGCTAAAATTGAGCCAGCAATCCCTTTCAGGTTTGGAAAATCGCATTGCAGGTGGTAAAGGATTATATTTGGATATCCTGCTCCCATAAATTTGAGCGTTTGGGTCATTATCATGTGTTCTGCATATTCATGAAGGAAGACACGCTAAAAAGTTTGCATCCGCAGTTCTGCTGATTTTGCACATGCAATCTGATTATCGTGTCGTTTATAGATCAGCTTTGCGTACGCAAACAGGTTTGCGTGCGGTCTAGTACACGCAAACCTTTTTCATGCTGGGTAATCGAGATCCTTTGTTATTCTGTTCGTAACATCACTTCTTTCCCCTTATGAAGAGATAATATTTACCCCTTAACTAGAACAATGCAAAATTACCCTCTATCTTACGCTATAACCTTGCTTGAGAACAGTTTGTTTACTATGTAACCCCTTCCTCCACAAAATCAATAAAGATACAAGCACTCTAAGCATTGAACAAACTTAGAATTCTATCAATCTTGCTTCACAACTTCAACTTTTTTTTTTTTATTCTTATCAGCAACTTGCGAAACTGAACAGTAATTAGCAACTTTCAATTGGTTGCTTAGGTGGTTGAACATGCCTCTTAGGCCTAGACAGTCTCTGAACAGCAGGTGATGCATGTACTGCTGTTGGTTCACAGCTACCGTGGTCATGCCTGCTGGTAGCTGGTCCTGTGGATTCAGCCGTGTCCTGGTGAACCATCTCCCAAGCTGTTGTGTCCATTTTACTGGGCTGCAATTGAAGATCAGTGAGGTTCCTCCTCAGAGACGATCCATTTTCCATCTTAATCCTGTAGGAGTGTGGAGCCACTTCCTCTTTTACTTGTCCTTGGTGTCTCCATGTGCCTGTAGAAGAAGACGCACAAAGGTCTCCAGGCGTCAGCATAGGCAGGTGTTTTTTGCAGTCCTATCGTGCAGCTGTTTTTGATACTCTTTTTGCTTCTCCGTTGCTCTCTTGACTTTGTGTGCACCCTTACATGTAAGCAGGTCCTCATGTACTGGTAGGCTGGAGCGAATCAACATCTTCCCATCAACATTTGTGCTGGTGAAAGTCCGTTCTGCAAAGGTGCACTCCGATAGATCAGCAAGCTTTTCTGAAAATCATGTCTGTCCTGCGCCTTTTTCATCAACGTTTTTACAGAGCTTTTCGCCAAGCCGTTGGACTTTGCATTGGTCGGGCTTGAAACCCCATTCCTTGGCAAACACAGTGAATTCATCGCTAGAAAACTGTGGTCCATTGTCCGAAAACAGTTCACAAGGGATATCATTTCTTGTGAAGACTGTTTTGAGGAAACTGATCACTGCTTTGCTCAATGTCGTTGGCAACGCTCCTACTTTAGTGTAGTTTGAAAAGTAGTCAGTGACAACTATATAACCTTTCCCATCACAGTCAAAGAGGTCAGTACTCACCTTCTGTGGGGCACCAGATCAGTCATCAGCGGCTCAGCTTGTTATTTTGGTCTGTAGGTGTGGCAAAGTTCACATGAGGCTGTTGTCTTGCTGATGTCCTGATTGATTTTTGGCCAGTACATTACCTTTCTCGCCCTACGTTTACACTTGACTTTTCTGAGATGACCGTCATGTATATTTTGGAGCATTTGTCTACATAACAAGGATGGAATAACAAGTTTGTTTCCCTTGAACACTATGTCATCCACCACCGTGAGCTCTGCTCTGTGATTCCAGTAGTCCAGTACTTTCACTGGACAGTCTCTTTTGTTTTCAGACTATCCATTCTGTATTGTCTCCTTGAGTATTTTCATTTTCTTATCTGAATTAGTCTCTCTCCTTATTTGCTCCGTTCTTTCAGCAGTTACTGGTAGAGATGTAACAATCATACCATACAATTACCATAGACGTATTGGTGGAATCTTTCACATGCATACAAACTCGCTAACGATTCTTTTTCTATAAGCAACGGGTAACCACTGCTTATCATCTTGCTGCAGCTCCCAAGCCATGTTGTTATGAGTCTGCGGAAATCATGGTGATCCTCTTGGAGTCATAGAACTTTAACAAAAGCTCTTGCATTAGAGTCTCTTTCAGTTTCAGAAAACATTGTTCCTGCTCAAGGGACCAGATCCACTCTTTCTTATGTTCAAGAAGACTCCTGAGGAGTGCAGTCTGAGTTGACAATGGTGGAACAAATTTGGCGAGAAAGGTAACCATCCTTAGAAACCTTCTGACCTTGTCTTTGTTCTTTGGTCTTTCCATGTTGTTTGCTGATGTTTTCCTGGGGTATGGCCATACAAGCCAGTTCCAGTTTCAGTTTTTCCCGCAGTGCAAATGGGACCTTCCTGCAGGAATGCACAGCAGGAGACACGTCTTCATCTACATGTATCATATGTTTTCCAGGTATACAGCCAAGCCCTTGAAAACAGTCTTTATCGTTCTCCATGAGCGAGTTATGATCATTTGCAGGGGTCTGGATATGTCACAACAAACACTTTTTGGACCTAATTGAGATTTCCACAAGGATTGGTTGTACTCTCTTAACCACGATCAGTAGCTGTGTTTTTATCTTCCGACCTTTGTGTTTGAAGGTTGCTATACAGCTGCCTTTCACAGGAACATTTTCTCCAGTGTATCCAGTCACTTTTATCTTAACAGGATGATTTTTGTTTCACCGCCAGTGTCTTGTAGTCATCCAAAGATATCAAGCTCACATGAGCACATGTATCTAACTTGAATGGTATTATAGTCCTGTTCAGTTGGCTACAAGCACGACAAATACTGTGGTGGAGTTGGAGAAAAAAGTTACACATCTTGCTGACCAAGTGAAACAACTGACTGAACAATGGATAGATGTGGAAGGGCGTTTAAAGAGACAGAATATAAGGATAGCAGGGAGACCAGAAGGTAAAGAATATGGTCAGCGTGTCAGTGACTTTGTAAACCTGGAGTTAAATTTGGACTTTTATATTCTGCCAAGCTCAGGGTGATGCACAAAGGCACGGAGGTAGTGTTCACAGACCCAAGGCCGCAGATATGCTCAACAACCATTTGTACCTTAACGGGGACAAATTTGGGGCAGATGTTGGCCAATTGGCACTTTGTTTAACACAGACTGCTCAGACCTGGCTATGGTATGATAAACACAAACATGAATATTCAGGGTGGAATTTTCTCTTGTCTAGGGTTTGTTTATGTTGGAATTTGACAGTTGTCTCTGGACCAGTAATGCTTACTTTGTTATGAATGTTATAATTAGCTATGGAGCTACATTTGAGGTAAGCTTGGATGCACTATTTACATGTTCCGCTTGTGTTTTATTGTTGTTTTGTGAGGGGAGGGGGAGGGGGCTGGGCTTCATACCCTGACTGCACAGATACAGAGAATACAAGAACTACACTTCCTTGAATTAGGTCAATGCAGGAAAATGCTAATGTGAATGAGAGGAAGGTAGACTTGACCTTTTGTACATGGGATGTAAAAGGTGTGAATGAGCCTGTTAAAAGGAGCAAGGTGTTATCACATATAAAATCACTTAAAGCGAATGTTATCTTTTTGCAAGAGACGCACTGTGAATACCAGCCCAATAAGGCGGTGGTATTAGGACAAAATTGAAAGGGATGAGCCAAGCTCTGGCATTACAGAACAACAAAACTCTGTACACACACAGAATGAATTCACACAATTTCTTAAAATACAAGAATTTATTAACAAAAATAAGTCAACTCAGAGTCAAACATATTTCAATCAACAAACTCTTCACCATGCTAAAACAACCCAAATAAACTACCAAGCAGAGTGAAAGAATAAGGAAGACTAATGGGCTATGTACAATATAAACAAGTGAATCAAAGATGGTTGAAAACCATGACCGAAAGAGTGATGCAACATTACCACGCAATGTTTATGTTTGAGAACCAAGGATTATCTTGAAGAATCTGGAAATGAAGTTAAATTAGTCTTGGAACTAACTTAGGAAGTAATTGGTATACCTTCAAACAACCATTCACAATGCAAGATCAGATAAAACATTATTTTAATTAAATTTGTTTTTTAAAGAATGATTTGCTGAATAAAACCAACCTTCTGTATGACCAATTCTCAACGGTGTTTAATTAGCTGCCTTTTTTATTAAAATAATATTTAAGGAAATATTATTTTGATTAAGAACCAAATCTTTCTGGATAAATGGGGTTTAATGGTGTTTAATTAGTTATCAAGTTTAGTAAAATAATATTTAGGGAAATATTATTTCCTAGAATGAAAACTAACAACCTTTTTGAGTAAATGACCTTTAGCCGACTCTTAGTAGGCAAGCACGTGTTCTTAGCTGTTAGCGGTTGGAGCTAACAAAAGAAGCTTGTATCTTATCATCAGAATCAAACACATACCTTTAAAATACCACTAATAAAAGGGTTGGAATGCATACGTGTGGACGGCGTGTTATGGCCGATCTTCTGTGTTTAAAATCACCCTTTAAATAAAGTTTGTCTTAACTTTAAAAACACAGAACACATTAACTGAGCACATGTGCCGAACAGCTAATCTGCTAGCACTAGAGCGCTGAGTTCTTAACACAAACAAAACCAAACGTCATAAAACGAACCTTGCTTAGATTATTTTATTCTAAACTAATCTTCTCTGGCCAAACTACCCCTTACGTGAACCATGTTGAGGAAAAGTTGTCCGGAGCGACGAAGTTGAGGAAAGCATCCACAGTGAACAAAGGGTTAACTTGCAGCTAATCTCCGTACCTGTGGGATGGGGCGGCTTGTTCTGCTGGGCCGGCTGAACTGCACATTACTGCTGTAGCCACGGTGATGCGGTCCCATTGTGCTTTCTTCAGACCGGTAAAAACTGCCCCACTCTGCGTTGTAGAGACAGGGTCTCTGCTGGGAACTCTCTGGAACACAGTTTGCTTCTGTAGAAGCTACGCTTGTACCTTAATTACCCCCGTTCATGAATGATACCGGATACACAAAAAGCAATTCATTCCTACTTAACTCAGTGCATATGATCCCGTGATCGTATGACACTCTTGGATTCAGTTGGAAGAGTTATGTCTGTTTGCGAGCAAAGAGACATTAGTGCGCTGTCTCTCTCCTTCCAGTTCCACTGGGGACCTTTGTGTAAGAGGTCTGTTTGTTGGCTTGCAGAGTTTTTATTCCAACAGTGAAGTCATGGGAAGTACGCTGTTACTCCCTTCTTGTTCCTGGCTGTGCTAGAAGTAGGTTAATGCAATTTATTTTGAAATGTCCAGAAAAGTTCTTGCTGGCCTTTAATGTTGTAAACCATGGCTGAGGTCCCAACACACTCGACGTTCTCTGCTAAGGCCAGAGGGATGACCATATTAATTAAAAAAGGTGTACCTTTTAGACAAACATCTACTATAGCTGAAAAAAATGAGAGATTCACACTGGTTACTGGGGAGATGCATGCCACTCCAATTACTTTGTTGAATATATATGGGCCTAATTATGATGATCCAGAATTATACAAGAAGGTCTTTAGCCTGATTCTGGACATAGCTAAGGGCAATTTAATAATTGGAGGTGACCTTAACTTAGTGTTAGACACATACTTAGACAAATCCTTCAATTGGAAATATCAATTGGGTAAGGGTGGCAGCTTTATTAAAACTATGAATATCTGTGATGTATGGCAAACCTTAAACCCATCAGGAAGAGAGTACTCCTTTCATTCTTCTGCACATAATTTTTACTCTAGCATAGACTTTTTTTGGGTGGATGGGAGAATGTTGCCTTATGTACACAAAGTTACCTATACCAACATTATTATCTCTGACCATTGTCGTTTCATATTCTCCTTTACTTCTTGTAACCTCTGTAGAACACAAATGAGTTGGAGGTTTAATCCACTGTTACTGAATAATTCAAAATTTCAACAGTATATAGATACTCAGAGCTAATTATTCTTTGACAAAAATGACAACATTGAAACTTCACCTGCTTCATTGTGGGAAACATATAAGGCCTATATTGGGGGTGCGTTATTTTATTTCAGGCCTCACAAAATAATAAAAATAAAGAGGAGCAGATGAAACTAGAAAGCAAATACATGATTTGGATTAAAATGCAAACTTAATCAGATATTGTCCGGCAACATCAACAGGGCATTCACTTATGTGAGACAAAAGTACTCCGAATTTCGGGACAAACCACAAAAATTACTAGCAGGACAGTTAAAAAAGTTAGTGATAGAACGATTCATAAAATTAGATCTATAAATGGAGACCTCCGCACATCTCATAAAGACATTAATGACAGATTTAGGCAGTTTTATGAGTGTCTTTATACTTCTCGTTTAAGTTCAGGGTCTAATGACATGCAGAAATTCTGGATAAGTGTAAATCAGACTACTTGTCAAATTCTAAATGCCAAAATTACAAGTGAAGAAATTAGTAAAATTATTGGCTTATTAAAAAATAGTAAGAGTCCAGGCCCAGATAGGTTCGAGATTGAGTTTTTTAAACAGCTTAAGGTCAAACTAGTTCCTTATTAATTTAAATTGTATAACCATGCTTATAATGAGGAGTCTTTACCACCAACAGTGAATGAAGCAGTTATTACTGTGCTCCCTAAAGAAGGTAAAGACTTGGAACAAGCGGCCTCTTACACACCCATTTCTTTATTAAACTCAGACCAAAAAATTCTGGCTAAAATACTGGCAAAGCGACTCAGTGCAGTGATGAGTAAACTTGCGCATGCAGATCAGACGGGATTGTACCAGCTAGAATGTATTTTCTTAACCTTAGACGCTTATTCAATGTCATTTACTCCTCTAAATTACAAAAGGACCTAATAATATTTAGTTTAGATGCTGAGAAAGCATTCGACCACGTCCAATGACCATATTGTTTTGCTGTTTTGGAGAAGTTTCCATTGGGACATGATTTTATTCAATGGATAAAATTACTATATAAAAACCCCGCTGCCAGAATACTTACTAATCAAATGCTATCCACCCAATTTAAGCTTTGCAGAGGTACTAGACAAGGATTTGTTCTTAGTCCATTATTGTTCGCTCTCGCTCTGGAACAATAGCGGAGACAATCCGCACTCACCCTGTTATACATGGTTATGCCACAGCTTACTCTACTAATACTATATCACTTTATGCTGATGACATTTTGCTATATATAACACAGCCACAAACATCTGTCTCAGTAATTCTTTCTGTCATTGATAAGTTTGAAGGTTTTGCAGGTTATAGGATCAATTGGGGGAAAAGTGAATTATTACCCATTAAATTAGAAAGTCATGTGTGGCTTGCATCTCTTCCATTTAAAGTGACTTCTGATAAGATCACCTATTTTGGCATTGTGATAATAAAAAACTATAGTTCCCTGTTGAAAGAAAATTTTCTTCCGCTTTTAGAGAAACTCAAAAACAACATTCAGTATTGGAGGACACCTCCCATTTAGTTGATAGGTAGGATGACCTCAATGAAGATGGTTTCTCTCCCGCAATATTTGTATCTGCTCCAAAATATACCTGTCTCTCTGCCCAAATAATTTTGGCCAGAGAACAAAAAAGGGGATGCCATTATTATGCCATTTATATGGAATTACAAGTCACCTAGAATAGGGAAGGAACATCTCTGTAAGCAGAGATCTCCTGGAGGCTTGACACTACCTAATTTTATGCAATACTATTGGGCATTAAATTTCGAGGATAATTTCTTTCTTATTGGATAATTCAGCATCGCTCTCAGGGGACTGCAGATGGAGTAGAAGGATTGCCTTCCTTATCCTATTGGTTCAGTACTACTCTCGCCTGCACCGTTGACAAGTGCACACTGCAATCATAACCCAGTTGTTCACAGCATGGTGCGCATCTGGAAACAGATTGTTAAACAGTTTAAGCTTAAATTACTGTCGCTCTGTTTGCCCATCTCATCTAACCCCTATTTCCTTCCGTCATGTGTCGATGGGGCCTTTGACTTGTGGAGAGAAATGGGAATCCGTAATTTGACAGACTTATACAAATGACACCTTCATGTTGTTTCATCAGGATCATTTGCTTTAGATCTCTTCAATTACAAAATTACGTTTGCTCATTCTGGCCACAATTTGAGAGGGCCAAACTTGATAATTTGGACAAATGCTTCAGTGACTGTCCGGGGCCTGACCAAACAATTTCAACATTCAGTTTACATTACAGTTTACTTCTGGAGATGAATACCCCCACTACTATTTCAATTAAAGAAGAATGGGAAAAGGAACTGGGGACCTCTTTGTCGGATGACACTTGGCGAGAAGCTTTGCACAATATAAGCATGATCTCTATAAATGCCTGCCACTGCCTGATTAACTATAAAATTGTACACAGGCTACACTACTCAAGAGAGAAAATTCATAAAATATATCCAGATCGTTCTCCCCCTTTGTGAAAATGTATAGCACAGAGCGGCAGTTTGCTACATAGTTTTGTACTATGTCCCAGACTTCAGGGTTTTTGGTGTGACATTTTTACATGCTTGTCTAATGTTTTAAAAGTAAATATTGATCCAAGTCCAACAGTAATTATTTTTGGAAATTCTAAAGGAACAGAGGGCCTCAATCGTTTCCAAAATGCTTTGTATCATACGCGATGATCACTGCAAAAATACTGATCCTGCAGCTTTGGAAGCGTAAACATTTTCCTGGGTTTTGGTATGTGGTTAACAGAGCTTACAAATACGCTTCACCTTGAAAAAGTAAGATATACCATTAATGACAATATGACTGATTTTGAACACATTTGGCATCCTTTAGTCTCTTATCTTGGGGTTGTTGCAGGGTCAGGAAAAGAGCTGTAGGGTCAGGAAAAGAGCTGCTAAAATCTCTGCAGATCCCACACACCCTGCACATAAACTGTTTAGAGTTCTGTCTTCAGGCCGACGCTACAGAGCGCTGTTCACTAAAACCAGCCGCCACAGAGACAGTTTCTTCCCCCAGGCTGTTTCTCTGTTGAACATTCAATAGAGTACAAAACAACAGCATACAGATGTTGCAAATGCACCTTTTTATTTATTTATATATGTGTATATTTGTACATTGTAGATACGTATATTCTGTAGTGCAAAAACAAAAACCAAAGAGCAAAGTGTACCGGAGTCAAATTCCTTGTTTGTATGTACAAACTTGGCAATAAAGCTGATTCTGATTCTGATTCTGATTCTGAATATAGCAGACAGCAGTCAGTGTACAGAGGTTTCGGGTGGGTTCGGGTTTTATGTTGGCACTTCTCAGGCAGCAAGATGACTCATTTTTAATCAACTGGTGTTTGTTTAGTTATTTATCTGTTTCTTTCATGCTGTTTTTCTTTATCTCATTTTGTCTTTTAGTCTACATATTTTTTTTTGGGGGGGGGGGGGGGTGGGGTTTATTGAACCATTCTTTGTTTTGTGAGTTATTTTTGCCGTATTTGAAAACTCCTACAGTTCTTGCACGAGATCCGCTTCTGTGTGTTCAATCTGTCCCTCGTTCCTTACTTCACATTGTTGGTAGCCATCACATCGCTGCAGCCTCGGATGGCAGCTTGAGGATGTGAAGGAGTCAGATACCCTTATAATTGGACGGGATTGTCTTTTAAACTTTGTGACCTCATGTCTGTTTCTTGTTTTAGGAGAGCGATATCGCAAGAAACCTTGCATTAACATGACTGATTCACTTTATCCCAATATGAATTGAAAAGATGAACACAAACTTTGCATGTTATGTAGTATCTACACAATACAATTACATATTTTTTCAGTGCATAAAACGATCTTGGTAAAGTAAATAAAGACGTTTATATAGATCCAACAAATGCCAGTTTCCTTTTTTTTCACAGAGATAAAGCTGGCTTTATTTCTGTCAATATTGATGATTACAGCCTACAGCTAATGAAAACCCAAAAGTAATTTTGTCAGAAAGTTAGAATATTACATCAGACCAAGAAAAAAAGTTTCTTAAAACAGGAATATTTTTGTTATGGCCTACCAATCAGGGGAAAGACATTCGCTGAGACCCTTAATAACGGGGGGAAGCTACAAAGGCTTATGACTAAAGCAGCTGGTAGTTTACAGAGTGCTGTTTCCTTGCCTATTAATATCGATATAGTTTTTTTTTTCTCTTGTATCAACTAATATCATTAATGAGAAAAAAAATATGAAACATAAAATATTTCTGGTCTAACAGTCGTTTTAACTAAAACAAAATCTACTTCCTTTAAATAGTTTCTACCATTTTTTAGAGCAGGGTTGTTAACAGGGTTGTTAACTGGAAAACGAGAGGATGGTTATCTCTTATGATTTATGAAAATCATGAGCCATTCCTTTTTAACATGAAAGGTCCAGAACTATACCTGACAAAATGTTGACAAAAGCTACATCATAAGATCAAATGTGAAGTGGTGCTTGTTATGGCAACACACAGCAGCAGCTGGATGTTTAATTCTTGTTTTATGGAGTGTGTTCTTACCTTTTCGTTTATCTGCTCGCACAGGTGGCTTTCAGTTAAAAACAAGAATCTTCTGCAGGGCGTTCTAAAGCATATAAAATATATATATATTTTAATATATATTTAATATAATAAAAATGAAAATTTCCTGGCGTATAATAATAAAAATAAAATATATATTTTTTACATTTTTGTAGGTACAAAGTGGTGCGATTTAAAACCTGTTAAAAGCCGGGGAAAAACCCTTTGTATAGGGGTTTAACTTTTTAAACCCTTTGCCTAACCCATGTACCCCCAAAACCATGCCCCTAAACACCAAAATTTTCTAAGAAGCCTGAAATCATGTTGGCTGACCTCAGCCATCTGTTATTTTCCGAAAAAATTTTTTCCCTCCCACCTTCAGGAAGGGGGGTTAGAGGACCCCCTTGGGGTAAAAAACAACAACAAAAAATTTTTTAAACATATGCTCCCTGCCCGCATGGGGGAACTCCAACAAGGTGATGAAACTCAGACTTTTCTTTTTCTTATAATGTTGTTGCTGTGCGCTTCAGGGCTTCAGGCGACATCTACTTATTTAAAACCCTATGATGAAATTTCCCTTTTCTCACACATTTTAAAATGCCAAATTTTTTGGGCATCCCATAATCCAACGGCATTGGGGAAAAAAAGGAGTGGGGCCCCGTTTGGGTTTTGGTGCTACATGTTTAAAGTCTTAATTTTTTTGCGGGAAAATATCCAGCCCCAAGTCAAGTTCCAAACCTGAACTTTTTGTCCTTAGCCCTGTTTGAAAAATGAAACTGAAAAAATTTTTTAATATTAAAAACTTTTTAAATTTTTATCAAATAATATTTCGGTCTGTTAAAGGTTGTCCTGTGAATCCCCCCTAGTAAAAACCCGTGGGTAATAGGACAAAAAATTTAAAAGGGCGACCCAAACTCTGACATTTTTGAACAGCAAAACTCTGCACACATGGAAAAATTCACACTTTTTTAAAATACAAAAAAATTTTATTAACAAAAAAGTCAACTCAAAGCAAACTTTTTCAGCCCCAAACAAACTCTTTACTATGCTAAAACAATCCCAAACTAAACTACCAAGCAAAATTTAAAAATAACAAAGATAATGGGCTAGTACAATAAAAACAATTTTGATTAAAAAATTTTGAAAATCATGACCAAAAGAGGGTGAAACATTCCCATAAAGGGTTTAAAATGCAAAAGCGGGGAATAAATAATCCCAAAGGAAAAGTCAAAACTGTGGAAATTTAGTCTTTAACCCCCCCGGTGTCTGTGACTCGTTAGTTTTAAAGGGTTTTTGGGGGGAAAGGGGGAGCAGGTGTGTTAAATGTGCTGTTTTCACTCTCATCTGGTCACTGGAAGTTCAACACGACACCTCATGGCAAAGAACTCTCTTGAGGATCTAAAAAAAAACTTCCCCTACATAAAATCCTATTTCTATAGGGAAGATTGCCAACCCAAAACGAGTTTTTGGACGTTTCCAAAAACCTTTGCAGTGTTCAACAGGACAGATTCCACTCTGAACAGGCCTCAGGGTCAGCCTGTCAGTGCTCAGACCAAATGCTGCACACTGCATAAAATTGGTCTGCATGTCTGTCATTCAAGAAGGAAGCTTCTCCTAAAGATAATGAACAAGAAAGCCTGAAGACCGTTTGCTGAAAACAAGCAGACAAAGGAAATGGACTACTGGAACCATGTCCTTTGGTCTAATGAGACCAACATACACTTATTTGGTTCAGATGGTTTCATTCGTGTGTGACAGCTACCAGGTAAGGAGTAGAAAACAAATGCTCTTGCCTATGTAAAGCAGGTGGGGCAGTGTATGGTTTGAGCTGCATGGTTTCTGCCAAACCCGAGGGGAAAACAGTTCATTGAGGGAACCATGAGCCAAAAAGTCTGTACATTTTTGAAGCAGAGCAGATCCCCTCCCTTAGGAGTGGGGATGAAGGGGGGATTCCCAAAATGTAACAACCCCAAAAACCTCCCAAATGACCACTGCCTTCTAGAGAAATGAAGGAAGGTTTTCGATTGACCAAGCATGGCCTAAACCCTATTGAGTATCTGTGGGGCATCCTCAACTGGAGGGAGAAGGAGTGCAAGGTGTCTGACATCCACCAGCTCCATAATGTCATCATGGTAGAGTGAAAAGAGGATTCCACGGGTGCACTCACTTTTGTTGCCAGCGGACATTAATAGCTGTATGTTGAGTTATTTTGAGGGCAGAGGAAATTTACACTGTACACTGATTACTTAACATTTTATGAAAGTGTCATATCTTAAGCGTTGTTCCATGAAAAGATATTAAAAAATATATAAAAAAGTGGGGTGTACTCACTTTTGTTAGATACTGTATTCTAAGAAAAAAATAGAAAGAAAATAAAAGCTGTTAATGTTGATTTTCTGTTTTTTTATTTTTGTTAATGTCTAAGTTAACATTATCTTCTCGTCTTCAAAATTAATGTATAAATTACAACAAAATGAACAAGGCAAAGGGTAGTACTAAATAAATGATTGCTGTTGATTGTTGCAGCTGACTGAGCAATGACAGAATGTCAGAGGTAACTTATCTTTATTTTGTTCTGAAATGACCCAAAGTTATTCAATACAGCGTTAAATTTGAGACATTCTTGTGGTCATTATTTTGAAGCTAAAGATAACCTGAACATATTGGTATGAGCCACATACACCCCTTAATTTACCAACATCAGCAGCTAATAATTAAGTCCATCCTTCTAGAGTGAAACATCAGCTGCAGTCTGTAGGCTTGTAGCTTTTGCTTCCTACACTCTGTGACCTTAAGTATTTTGGCCAATGTAACTTGTGTCCGGTGTGAGCATACGCTGCCGAGAGACTGTCCAATCGGCTAAATATTACATTAGCGTGAAAACTGCAAATTTATAACACTTGGAATATATTAGCCAACAATAATGGCACTCCAAACAGTCCTTTGTGATATGAATATCAATGCCAATGTCAATGCAAGCGACTGTCCACTGTCTCTACATGCTCATCCAGGAGGAGTAAATGCTGCAAGTCACTGACTGGATGCAATCTGCTGGGTTTCCTTCGAATTTTTTTAAAAAATTTGAATAATAAACTTAATCTGACTGCACTGTTTGATAGTTAGGATTAATTGTAATGAATGTACCTGACTTGAAATCTGTATGATTGGATTGAATTGACTTTGTAAAGTGCCTTGAGATGACAAGTGTTGTGAATTGGCGCTATATAAATATAAATTGAACTGAATTGAATATTGCACGCACTGATATTGCAATGACGAAATTTTCACAATATATTTTGCAGCTGTAATGGGGACTACGTATTGATAGACTAAAACACAGCACCAGAATGTTGTCTTTTTACAAAATACTTGTAGAACTTATGCTGCTTTCCATTTGTACTCGGAAGTCGGAATTTCTGACCTCCGAGTACGTAATTTCAACTGGAACACCCGTGAAGGTCGGAAAGTCAGGGCAACATGACCTATCACATCAATAGTAGTAAAACATTCTTACTGTGACTGTTTTTAATGTTCTTTATTTATGGAACATTTAGTCAGTTGTACACATGCTACTTTTTAGTGTTTATAAGACGAGATGTTTCAACACTGTTTATATGTACGAAATCTCACATACAGTGTTATTGTCATTGTCATTAAGACAGCTGTTACAGTTGCTAGCGATATGGAAAAAAAACAAGCAGGAAACTGGAACGCTACACAGAGATGACATAAAATCCATCATCCCAGTTCCGACTTCCGAGATTAATGGAACGCAGCATTACCAATGTCACATCAGAATGTCCTACCTTTTTAAAATTCATGGGCAGCACATATTGATAGACTAAAGTACCTTGACAGAATTTCCTACATTTTTAATCCAGGGACGTACACCTTGATGCATATATAAACATGATCATATGGCACTATTGTTCAAATTTAATGTAGCGCATAATGATAGACCACATAAATAATTATAATAATCACTGTACAGAAAGTGTAACATTATACTTTAAGCTACATATAACTTCTATTTGATGGTATTGTAAGGATGAAACAGTGTCAGGGAAACAAAAACCATTTTACAGACATTATTGAAGCATATATTGTCTAAAAATGTTTTTTTGAAATCATGCCCAGAACCAAATATTTGCATTGTTTTCCATGAAGGTGTCTAGTTTTTGAACAAACAACTTTTCAAGTATCTTAATAATTTGATAACATCTATCTAAATTTGACCTTTATGTTCCTTTTCTGTAATATCTACCCCCAACATTAGATAAAAGTCATTTTCATATTCTGGACAACCTGAATCATACCATAATTTGGTTATTCATTCCTATTAAACATCTGATCACCGTAACCACTCATTACCCCAATTTTTCCATTTTTCTCTCCACCATAGGATTTTTATTATTTCTTTTTGTTTTCTCTGAAGTTTACAGATTAGTCAGACAAACATTAAAGACAAATATTGAAACAGAAATTTAGACAAACACAACGTGCCGGCTTTGGCCTCCCCTCTTAAAGAAGATTGGGCGACCAAATCTTTTACCATAAAATTATTGAGTCATAAACCTATGGCACAATGACAGGTTCTATTGGGTTTTGTTCCTGCCTCAAAAAGAATTTGTATCCAATTTCACCGTCAGAAAATTAATAAGAAATTAGTTTTTACCCTCTGAAACTAAAACCCAGAAAACTGTTTCAAATTATGAGCATCTGAACACCTATATTACAGAAAAAGAGATATGAAAATTTTACATTTTTATTCACACAGATTTCATACCTTGGGCCTTCATTCATTCCTCTTACACCCTGTTCAGCCACACTTTTTTTTCCATCCTCCAACCCCAATCTTCCCAGTCATACTGTTTCTGAACCCCAGAGAGCTTATGACCTAAGTGATAATATGTCAAAGGACCAATTTGTCAGGCTGCTCCCAGCCACCTTTTTTAGGCCTTCTTCACCTAGGAGAAAAATATTTGTTTAGAGTTATTGCTCAAATCAGCAGACAATATATTGTTGGATTACTCTTCATTGACCTTTCCAGAAAAATCATTAACTCCCGAGTGTTGTGACCTGCAAAACCTAAGCATAAACAAGTTGATCATACAGCTGTCCCATTACAACAATCTAACAAGAACAAAAATCACAAACTTGGGTAGTGAAATCATCATTTTTTCGCCCTCTTCATTTCACAACACATAATCATAATTGTACATTGTTAGTTCCACTATTATTATATACAAAGAAGACAAAAATAAACAACATTCCAGTTTTTTCGCATTCCAGCTAATGAAGGAAAAGGGAGATAAAAGGGCAGATAAATTAGCTATATAGGGTATCATTCTCTTTAGAAAAAGGAGAGGGTATTCTGTCTAGGAGTTGTTAGTATCTGGTGGTCTGATGCAAACGCTATGGATACATGGCATCTCGTTACCCTTTGGCGCTATCAAGTGATGAAAGTTGAAAAATGAATTCGTAATTAATGCCTGCCACAATAAAACTATTCATGCTTAAATAGTTTGTACAATTGTTTTTTAATGCCATTAAATAAATCAAATATATCATTTAATGCACCTACCACTCTCGGTGAAAAACCAGGTCTTAAATATATGACGTTAATTTTAATCTGGTCAGAAGGCAATGGTAGGTGTATTCTTTTTGAAACTATAGAGAGTTAGCAGCATTTTCCCTGCTATTTGTAAGTCTTAAAAGGGCTTAAAAGGGTGAAAGTCTAGCCAAGTTTAAACACTGTAGTTATTTGTTGTGAGGTTTTTGAAAAACCCAACTTTTGGAGTCAGATAAAGGTGAGGCTAAGCGGTTGAGCTGAAATCCTAAATTTAATATTGTCTGTAAGCCTGTTGCCTTAAAATTGACACATTATCATTCTGTAGAATGTTTTTCCCTTCCAGTTCGTAAAAGAGTTGTCACACAACTGGTGTTGCCAGTTCTGGACTTAATCCTTACAGGGATATTACAGGGAGGCGACTGTGGCTCAGTAGGTTGTGTCAGAAGGTTGTGGGTTCGATTCCAGCTTCCTCCTGCCATATGTGGCCCTGGGCAGGGCACTTAAC
Source organism: Crenichthys baileyi (assembly GCA_036173005.1). NCBI lineage: Eukaryota > Metazoa > Chordata > Actinopteri > Cyprinodontiformes > Goodeidae > Crenichthys > Crenichthys baileyi. Next base: position 968,507 of record JAHHUM010002609.1, on the reverse strand, counting down.
CTCAAGTTGCCTACCGATCTGCGTATCGGTGTATGAATGTGAGTGCGATTGGGTGAATGTGGCTCTAGTCTAAAGCTCTTTGAGCGGTCTGTATGACTGGAAAAGCGATATATAAGTTCAGACCATTTACCATTACCATATGCATAGTTCTCTGTATTAGTATGTATTGCCGTATTTTGCGTCTTGATGTACCATGCAGTGGATGCTTGGTTGTGAGTGTGTGAGTTGTGTGAGTCTTTCTTTGTTAAAATTATTTGAATCACTGTTGTTTATATTCAAGAGGTTGCCCTTGAAATAAACAAACTACCTATATGACGTGATAGATACAGTAGGGTTAAATAAAGTCAGAGACTAGGCCAAAGTGACATGTTTCCTTCCTACAACTATTTCTGTTTGGCTAAGATAAAACTGATCTCTTTTAATCATCTGATTTCATGACAATTTTAGTGGTATCCATCTGCAAGATTATAATGGCTCTGGATGTTTTTGTTCTTATTTAGCTTTATTTAGATGTATCTATTTTTCTAATGCGGTTAGTACATATTATTTGTAAGAATTGGGTAGCTAGTTTTTATTAGTTGCAATTATTTTAATGTCTTGGATAACTAGATTAGTCTCTTTTTAGGTGCAGGATTCAAAAAGGGTACAAGGATTGTATTCATTAAATTGTGAACATATTAAATTTCAACCCTAGATACCATTTTCAAAATCTGTTCAATTCAATTACAGCTGACAGTGCGTCCTGTGGAAAAAACCCCACTCCACATCAGTTTACAAAGCTTAATAAAACTTGATAAACAAAAAAATGAAGGGCATAATCTTAGTTTGTCTTAGGCAATTTTAGAAACACACCACACAATTTTAACTATAATAAGCCCGCCCAAGAATTCTGTTAAGGCGTCCGTTTCATCTTGTGTTGAATTTGAGTCTAATTTTGTCATTCTGAACATGACTGTTTTGAGGGTAAAAATTGTCCCTGCCTGGACTTTTTACCATAAAAAACCGACTTAATGTTATTATGACACTGTTGAGCATCTCTAATTGATATTGTGACAACCTTTAGTTAGCATAAATGTTGCAGTTATCAGGCATAGATGACATCTGGAGTTGTCTTTATCCAAAAACCGTTTATTTTCCTTTTTTTTCATGCTCCGTGCCTAATACATCGTAACAAAAAAACTACGAGACTACGTGATGGCACGTTTAAGGAACACACGTAAACACATGAGGGGTTCAATGAAATCTTGTAAATATTAGAATTGTGAAAAATGAACCTATTATAATAAACAAATACCCAAAACAAATAGTGGGGGGTGGTGGCTGTGAATAGTTCAAACACAAAAACAGATAAATTCTGTCTCTTACACTCTCCCACACTTACGAAATGTTGTCCCGACATCCAAATGTAAATTTCAATTAACAATGCTTGGACACAACAGAATGGACTTTTAACAGGTTATATTACAACCTTCTCTTGAGTTACCCAGACTACCGTGCACTGTAACTGCATATACTCCTGATATAATCAGTTCAGCATTTCTTTTTTTTTGTGTAATATTTAGGTATTAACCTTAACCAAACTAATTGTCCTCTCCTGCATGGGCATGTGTTTTTTTCTACACATTTCATCTGCAAAATAAAACCTTTTCCCATTTCTTATACATACATATTCACTGTGCAATCCATAGGTATCAATGTACTTCGCTCAAAATAGAGACATTTGGTACAATCTGAAAAGTGGGAACTCTCTTATTTTTTTTTTACCCTTTACTCTTTGGGTGTGGACTTGGGTGTTTTGTCTCTACAGCAGGTTTAGTATCAGAAACACTCTCCACATCCCCAGTGCCCTCGGGGTCCATATCCTCTGGTTTAGTGATGCTGACATTTTGCTTAGCAGTTTGTGTGGGATCGCCCTAATCATCTCCTGTTATGCAAAGAGGTTCGTTTACATCTTTGTCCATTTCTGGCACAAATTCTGGCAGCCATGGGATCCAATGTACGTGAACTGTGAGGTTCTGGAAGAGGCCATTTGAGAACTACATCAAAAAAATCCTCATTTGAGACCTCCTCCTCACTTTCCATTTGTTGTGCATGTTTCATACGCGCTTGTCTCTGGTTGTTGTCATGTCTTTTCTTGGTTTTTGTGTAGGTTACAGTCGTGTTCTCATCTGATGGGAGTCGGAGGAAATCACAGGGTAACAACATATTCCTGTGCAAAACCCTTGTCCTGCCTTTACCATTTTCTGTCTCCAACTCGAACACAGGACTGTCCTTGTTTTTGGCATTTGATGACATAGATGTTATTTTACCAATAGGAGCAGATTTTGCCTGGCACTCCCTTTTCGGCCACATTTCTTACAAGTACACGACTACCCACTTGGAGTGGTGGACCAAGTGCTCTCTTGTATTGCATTTTACCTCGGTCAGCTGACTTTGCTGCACTTCTGGAGCCGATGTTGTATGCCTCAGCCATCCTCTGTCCCCATCTGTCCACATAGTCCTGGTAGGAACCTGACCCGTTCTCTTGTTCAGTACCAAAGAAAAGATCAGCTGGTAACCGTGGTGACCTTCTAAACAGTAAGAAAAAAGGAGAATAGCCAGTGTTCTCATCAACAGTACAATTGTATGCATGTACAACTTTATGGAGACCCATTTCATTCAAAATTAAATAAATTAATACTGCTATTGGTAAATTATTAATAAATATTCCATGAAATAAATTCAATTCAATTCAGTTTATTTATATAGCGCCAATTCACAACACATGTCGTCTCAAGGCACTTCACAAAAGTCAGGTACATACATTTCAATTAGTCCTAATCATTGAACAGTGCAGTCAGATTCAGTTATTTATTCAAATTGGATAAAAAGTTTTTTCTGTCTTCTGACTTCTACCCAGCAGATTGCATCCAGTCAGTACCTTGCAGCATTCCCTCCTCCCGGATGAGCATGTAGAGACAGTGGACAGTCACTGGCGTTGACTTTGCAGCAATCCCTCATACTGAGCATGCATGTAGCGACAGTGGAGAGGAAAAACTCCCTTTTAACAGGAAGAAACCTCCAGCAGAATCAGGCTCAGTGTGAGCGGTCATCTGCCACGACTGACTGGGGGTTTGAGAGAACAGAGCAGAGACACAAAGAGAACAAAGAAGCACTGATCCAGGAGTCCTTTCAATGGGAAGGAAAAGTAAATGTTAACAGATGTAGCTCCTTTAGTCGTTTCATCTAGAAAGAAAGAACAGATAAACTCTGAGCCAGTTTTCAAGGTTAGCGCCTGAAAGAGAGCACATAGAGTTAGTCACAGTAAAAGCTCAGTCAGTTGCTATGTCTAGGAGAGAGAAAGGATTAAACACTGAAAGACAGGGCCATGTGGATCATCGGTAGAGGGTGAGCATTAAGTTGTTGCCAGCAGAAGCTTGGACGATGCCCCTCTCCAGAAAGGTGTCAGAGTCAGGCCAGGTGTAGCTTCTAGGAAGAGAAAAGAGAGAGAACATAAAGTTAAAAGCTGCAGTAAATAATGCAAAATTGGAGAGCAGTGTGAGAATGTAGCGAAGAGGGTGAAAGTGGTTATTATGTCCTCCAGCAGCCTAAGCCTATAGCAGCATAACTACAGAGATAGATCAGGATAACCTAAGCCACTCTAACTATAAGCTTTATCAAAAAGGAAAGTTTTAAGTCTAGCCTTAAAAGTAGACAGTTTGTCCATCTAGAATCTACTGATGGCCATTGTTATACTAAAAACCACAACTATTGGGATACCTCTCTCTGTCAGATTGACCATAACCGTTGGAAAAGAGAGGGGGTCATAATAAATATCCCCCTGAAATAAAACAAAATAATTATGTTAAAATAAATTTTTATCTCGTTTTATTTAATTCATTTCAAGATTTATTTAATTTACCTAAAGATTTATTTAATTTACTTAAAGATTTATTTAATTTACTTAAAGATTTATTTATTCATTTAATAATGCAGTTTTATTTTGTTACTTTTACTTTTTAACCCCACTTTTCATTTTAAGCTGTTTTTATTTCATGTTCTTATATTCAAATGAGGGGGCGGAGTTTTATCTGTGGGGCGGCGCTGGGACAGCATGGCCGAACTCAATTCATGGCTGTGGCATGAAGCATGCCGCTGCCTGCCAGAAGACAGCATGCTGGAGGGAGCCAGGGGATTCTGCGAGGATGCCAGAAGGTGCCAGACCGGCCGTAAAAGCCTGCCACGGCGGTTGCTGCTTTTACAGCACTAGGCACCAGAGCTTAAAATGAAAAACGGGGTTAAAAAGTAAAAGTCACTGAAATACGTAAAGTAGCTTTACAAAATAAAAGTGTCACAAAATAAAACTGCATTATGAAATAAATAAATAAATAAATCTTTAAGTAAATTAAATAAATCTTTAAGTAAATTAAATAAATCTTGAAAAGAATTAAATAAAATAAGATGAAAATTTCTTTTAACATAATTATTTTGTTGTATTTCATGGGGATATTTATTTATTTCATGGAATATTTATTAATAATCTATCAATAGCAGTATTTATTTATTTATTTAATTTTGAATGAAACGGCTCTCCATACAACTTTGTAGAGGTGGCTTTTCCAGTATATTTTCTGTTCCTCTGTTAGGGTCCTTAACATAGAGAGAAAAATCACGTTAAATCTTTCTATTTGTCCATTTTCTTGTGTGTGATCCCTTAACACCAGACAGTTCTTTCAGGCAGTGTATCAACCTGTTTTCAAACTCTCATCCTAAGTCATGGTGTATTTTTTCTGGAAAGACAAACCAGAGACAAAAGTCATTAAATAGTTTACCGCCCACTGTCTTTGCTGACTTATTTGTAGTTGCATAAGCTTGAGCAAAGTGGGTGTAGTGGTCCATAACTACAATGATGTACTCGAAACCACGTTTGCATTGTTCTAAGCGTAAAAATCAACTGACACTTGCTGAAATGGGTGAGTGGTCTCTATACTCAACATAGGGGCCCGTGCCTGCCTGTTTGGTTTTCTTTTTTTTAGACACAAACATTTGTGACAAAATGTTCAATGTCCCTTTGCATCTTAGGCCAAAAGAAACTATCTCTGATAAGATTTAATGTCCTTTCTGATCCCAAATGACCCATTTGTATATGCAATTCGTCTAACACTAGAGGGTGGTAAATGTAAGTAAGAACAAGTTGGTTTTTGTTCAGAATTTTCCTAAACATAGTTCCATCCTCCCTGATTTATAGCTTGCTCCATTCTCTGGCCAGTGCTTTAAACGCAGGACTCTCAGTTTTGAGTTTGTGCACAGTGGGTCTTCTGCTTTGCAATCTGCACTCATACATTTTACCTATAACAGGGCCTTGCTCTCTTGTCCTCCTGTCTTGGTATTAACTGAATTGTGTCCAAAAGTTTCACTGCTCCTGTTTGCTGCTGAAGGACCTTAAAGGAGACAACGTTAAACATTGGTGCTGGTTCTGCTTGCTGCACTAAGATACCCTGCTGTGTGGCTGCTACACCTGACAAACTGTTTGTGTACCGCAGTTCATATAGTCCTCAAAAGCAAGGGGCATTCTACATAACACATCTGCATCTGCATTTTTTTCCAGGTCTGTATTTTATTGTAAAGTTGAAATCTGCTAACTCAGCAAACCAGTGCTGACCCGTCACATTTAACTTTGCTGTTGTCAAAACATAAGTGAGTGGATTATTGTCTGTGTAAACCACAAAAGATGGTGCATGAAACAAATAATCTCTGAAGCACTCACAGACAGACCATTTTAGGGCTAAAAACTCAAGTTTACCAGCATGCATATGAGTTTTTCTCAGGTGGGGTTAAAGTTCTAGATCAATAGCCTATAACCCTTAACTTTCCATCTCTGCACTGATAGAGCACTGCCCCAAGCCCTGCTTCAGAAGCGTCAGTATGCAGAACAAATGGTTAATTAAGGTCTGGATATGCGAGGATAGGAGGGTTAGACAGTTTGTCAACTAGGTAACACAAAACCTGATGATGAGCATCAGTCCATTTCACAGGGGATGATGAGGGCAACTGTGCCCCTTTTCAGTTAGTTTTTCCTTTTTTTGTATTTTTTATTGTCTTGGAGTGTTGTGGGGAGTTTTGAGCATCTGTTGGGGCTGCTAGCAGTTCATACAAGGGCTTTGCAATGCATGAAAACTCTCATATGTAAGATTATAATAAGATAGAAAACCCAAAATTTGTCTCACCTCCCCCACTGTGCTGGGGTGTTTTTCTTTGAGTGACAGCACAGGAGCGACCTCTGCTGGATCCATGCTATGACCATCTTCTGACACCATCCTACACAAAAATCTGACTTTTGGCTTAAAACGTTCACACTTCTTAGCAGTAAGTTTAACCCCATGTTTCTGATATTTTTGTAACACTGTTGTTACATGTTCTACATGGTCCTCAAATGATTTATTGTGAACCAAACTGTCATCAAGGTAAGGTAGGCAGATTCCATCACGTAAACCCCACAAACACTCTTCCATGCTTCTCTGAAACTCTGCTGGGGCAGAATTGAGTCCAAACGGTATTCTAACCCACTGGTACAAATCCCAGGGAGTAATGAATGCTGTAATTGGCTGGCTGTCCTAATCTAAAAACCCTTGATGAAAGGCCTTCCCCTGATCCAATACTGTAAACCAAAAGCCACCAGAAAGACTGTCCAACATGTCTTGTATCCTTGGAACAGGATGTTTGTCAGGCATTGTTTGCGATTAAGTTCTTTGTAGTCCACACAAAGTCTAAACTCACCTGGATTTTTCCTCACACATTTCCTAACCCATCCTCTGTTTAACAAGTCCTGCAGGTAGGCTTTAACTTCCTGGTGCAGTGGTTTAGCCACACTAATATAAGTTTTTTGAATTGGTGTCTGGTCTTTGAGAGTAATGTGCATAAGAAGGCTTGGAATGCAGCCTACATTATTTTCATCTTTAGCGAAAGCTTTGCACTCCTCCCTGCGCATTGTTTTCACAGCAAACTGTTGCTCACTAGTTAAGTGGTCTAATGCTACAGGAGGGTCCCAACTCTCATGTGTGTCACTGGTGAGGGGTACTAAAACTTTAATGTCTGCATCATTTGTCATTTTGTTTGTTGAATCTCTATAGGTTGTAGGGTGGCAGGTTATATTGCTTTTACCGCTTCAATGTAACCTGGAATAACACGTGGCCTTAAAGTGATATTATGGCCTGTGGAGTTTGAAACAGACACTGGGACAATGGATGAGTTGCTCCTTGTAACTTTAAATAGTACTTCTTGCATATGAAGTCCTTCAGGAATACTGGCATTCAGAGCCGGACAAAACAACATAACAGTGTCTTCGTCAAGCTGTATATGTACACAGCGAATATTAGTGGATTCACTAGAGCCTAGGACAACTTTACCCCCTCCTGTTTTTACTTGAATTTCTCTTGTAAGGGTCTGGTGTGTCTGTATTACCTAGAGAAGCATCTTAGCAGACCCAAAGTCATTGTCAAAAACACTACCCACTATGTCATCAGTGGAGTCATTGTTTGTAGTACACTGTTGCTTAAGCTGCTCATTAGTGACTTTCTCTATCACTTTATATCCAATATTAGGGTCACTAAAAACTAGTACATGCACTAAAAGACTAGAGCTCGACGTTTCTACCCCCAACAAGTTTAAACTCTACAGGAATCCATCCCATAAACAGTATTTCTCATTGATAAGCGGCCAGGCCATTTAATAGTTCTGGTCCTAAGAGTTCATCTATCCCTCTGATAGTGGTGTGAGGTAAGTGCTCAACTCTCCATTTGTCATTTATCTCTGTAGCTTGTGCATCTGTATCCCATAGTGCTATAACTAGTATATTGTCAAAGGTGCATTTGACCATTCTACGTCTACCAATTAATTTAATTAATTTCTTCCCTCGCTTATCTGAGATGATGTCAAAATACCCAATGAGTGGAAAACACCTCTTTTCTTCTTTTTCACCCAAATATTGTTCAACTAGTCTCACTGCTTTACATGTATGGTTGTGTACCTGCCAGTGTTGTGTCTGACATGTTTTGGTAGTACGTGGCTCAACACCACGTACTGTTGTATGTGGTAGATGAGCAACCTGAACACCTCTGGAGTGGAGTGTCAGCTGATTCCTCCCAGTGGCAGTGATGACGGGGGGATTCCTGATGTAGTGGCTGGGTCACTGCTGGTTCTGTGGCAGTGGCCCTCTGATGTTTCCCTGCAGGAGCTTGACATCCTCTGGAGATGTGACCGGGCTGGCCACACTTAAAGCAATGGGCGCAGCTGTCTCCCTCACCGTTGCTCTGGCAGGTCTTGCAGCATCTCTTCTTCTGGGTGCCTGGAGTGTCCGCTGTCCTTTTGGCGATGACCATCTGGTTTATCGCTGCAACCTTGTTTCTCAGTTCTTTCACCAAGGCGTGCATTTCAAGTGGGGCTGGAGTTGTCTGTTCTTTGGTCTGTGAGCTGCTGCATGGTTCATCTTTAGTTGGGAGCATGTTGATTCTTACACCTTTTGAGTTGTTTCTCTTTAATTTGTATAGCTGTTCTGTCTCGAGGTTAGTAGCTTCATTAAATTTCTCTATCAGCATCAGTCACATCTGGGTTATAGAGAAGTGTCTTAATCTGGAACGTAATGTTATAATTTTGTGGCCCTGTACCCACAGATCTCAAAAACTTCCTTTTACCAGGTACTCACTGTAATGTTCCACTTCTTTGCTTTTGGATGCATGCAGAAGTCTATCTTTAAGCTCAATGGCCCTGAATTAGAAATTTTGAGCTGACTCTTTTGGGTCCTGGGAAAGATTGAGCAGTTTATGGTACAAGTCTGATGTGTCATCTTGACTGTAATGTCCTCTCAATATTGTATTTAACTGTGGGAGTGGCAAATCAGTCTTTATCTCAAGCATATCACACAGTTTGAGACCAGGATTGATATCCCTTATCACTGCTTCAATAACTTCTGGCTAACTGTGGCCTTTCTGTAGTCCATTTCCTGTTTGGTGGAGCAGCCCGCCCTCTCCTATTTGACCACAGATGCGAAACTCCCTGCGAAAAGTCACTTCCGGTACTTTAACTGACTGCAGGTTCTGGCCAAAGCTGGAAGCAGCATCCACCATTTTAAGTTTCTCCCCCATTGCTTTGATCTCTCCTCGCAGCTCCTTATACTTGTCTCTTAAGTCTGAAGGGTGGGAAATTTGGTGCACCTCGCCTTTAGCTGCAGATTCATTCAAAAACGATAACAGTTCCTTTACAAACTGCACAACATCATTTGGTGAATAACTGTTTTTAACTTCGCCTAGCTTGTGTTTCATAACTTTCATAAGCTGGCGCCTGGTACTGTCTTTTGTGGGCTCATCATTTTCTGCAGCAAAGCATTTTAACTTGTAACTGACCTCTATCAGCCGGTCATGGCTTAGCTGGCAAAGTGTGGCAGTGATTTCGTCAAAGATCTTTGAGTTCCAACGTGTGTACTCACAAAAGTTCTCTTAAGTTCGTTAGATTCCAGGTCCGGTGCTTGGAGAGAGTTTTACTTTAGTGGCGAGCGGCACTAACTTTAGTGATTTTCAAAAGGAATCTTCTCACCTGTTGGTTCCCAGCTGCAGGCTGTGGTATCCCTTTTGTTTGTGGCCCCTAGCCAGAAGTGGTCTATCACTTCCGGGGCGCGGGCGGAAACACCAATTTGTACAAGCTACCGCACCCTGTTGGCGGTTAGATGCCTTGAAGTTCCGCCGGATCTTTTTCCTCAGAAGCGACCCCACTGTCTATAAAACTTTCTTTTAAAGGAACAACTCTCAAGCAGAACTAAACTTTCAACACTTTTATTCTAAATAAGGCAGAGGAATGGTTACAGAGTTCATCGCTGAGGCTCCCATCCTGGATCGTCTTGGAGATCAAAGTGATGAATCAGCCTCGAAAGAAGGTCACATGTAGTTATATATCTGGTACTCCCGTGCAAGGGACGTATACTCCCTCAGTGTTTATCTGTATGACAATGTGTCACCATTGTGGTGTCTATCTGATACGGTATGTAATAGCAGGTTACCAATCCTTAATCTAAGTGTTCCAGCATTCTAATCAACCCAGTTACAGACTGTTCTACAATCAAACCAATGTACTAAACCTTATGTCAAACAGTAGGTCATTTGTCCTTGTAATGTACGTCAAAGAGGATTTTTATCCATATCGTAACAAAAGTGAAAACATTAGAATTTATCATTGATCATTATGGTGTGTGTGTGAAAGCGTGTCTATAAGTAATCATAAGAAGGTTATTCCTGACAACAGCATAGTGATAACAGATGTTGGGCCTTTCTCCCTTTGCATTTAGATGTTTAGATGAAGAATTTGGTAAAAGATCCCCCTAGGCAGTGCCTACATTAGAAATGGTAAGGAGATGCCGAATTTCTTAAATACTGTGTGCAGGGATATAAATCGAAAATTACATTTTTTAATAACACCAAACAAACAATGATGGCAAGAAGTTGGATGCTTTGAAAGCCTATTTAGGGGCACATAATATGTTATACTTCTTCCCAGCCAAGAGAACGGCATAAGAAAACTGAACAGTGAGAGTCCAAGTATTCCTTCCTCCATCCATGCACCCGCCCATCCATCCATCCATCCATTCAAGTTCTGGGTCTTCCCTGGAGTCTCCTCCCAGTGGGACATGCCCAGAAAACCTCTGAAGGGAGACGCCCAGGGCACATCCTGAGCCCGAAGCACCTTCAGCTGACTCCTTTTGATGCGGAGGAGTAGCAGCTCTACTTTGAGCTACCCTCGGATGATGGAGTCAGAACATAGACGGACTGGTAAATTAAGAGCTTTGCTATTTGGCTCAGCTGATTCTTCACCACAACAGACCGGAAAAGCACCTACATTACTGTAGACAAAGCCTCTATCCATCTGTTTATCCCCATTTCCCCGATCCCCAGATACTCCTTCACTGAGGCATAGATGGACCCCCAACCTGCACCATTTTCCACAACGATCACTGTTTCCGGTGCCAGAGGAGGGGAATCCACCAAAAGTGATTGTGGCCTGCTTTCATTATTACCAAAATTGTGCAAGCAACCTTCGCCTCGCCCGGGAGAACCAATGTATTAAGATTAATGACGCAACGATTTCAGTCTTCCATGGCTACACATCTAAAGTAGCCAAAGCTCATGCTGCATTCAATGACACCTGAAAGCGGCAACGGTAATTTGACGGGCTGCGTTTTGGCATCATTTATTCAGCTCGACTTAAAATCACTTATCAAAATATGTAAAAAACCTTCTCCACTCCAGTAGCGGCTCAACAATTCATCTCTCTCAAAAATTCAAAATGACAAATAACTCACTGATTTTGTGGCTGCCAGCTAAAGCTATAACAAATACTTTACCTCTCAAGGATTGTAAGTAGATAACCACATTTTTTCTTCTTATAATAGCATACTGTCTTATATTGTACAATATCGGAACAATTGCTGGACCTCTCTAAACATTTTTTTACAGTATTTATTTATTTATTAATTTTATTTATTGTTTTTTTTTTTGTACTTTGGCAACGTGACCAGAGGTTAGGTAGATATACGTTTTCACAGATGGCGCCTTTATCTAAGGTCTCCTTCCTTATCTTTACGTGTTGCTCTCCAGTGTTTTGTGGGTATAGATCGGTAGACAATCCTGTTCTTTGTTCTATGGAGAACATGCTGGTGCAATCCCTGTTGTTCCCATTGTGTTTGGGGGGGATCTGCAAACTTTTTGGTTACTGTTTTTCAGGAATATTTTTCTTTTTTTTCTTTTCTTTTCACTCTTCTTTTTCTTCCTTCCTCATTTATAAGACCAGGCATCTAAATCTAATCAAGGCAGTTAAGTCTATGGCTAGTCCTAGTTCATCATCAGTCGCTACAACACGTTTTATTAGCTGGAATGCCAAAGTAGTACACCATAGTATCAAACGCAACAATATTTTTACGCATCTGAAATTCTTAGGGGCCGAAATTGTTGGGATCTGCCAGTTTGGCTTTGTTTTTGTTTTGCTGTTTAGTGTTGGTTCCTTATGTTGAGTAGTTTTCCTATGTTTAATTCTTCCTTCTGTTATCCTGGTGTTTGGCTATATTCTGTTTGTACTTCTGCCCCTTTAGTTCTAGCGGTTCGTCCTTCCCTTGTCCTTAGTTTCCCTTTTGTTATGGTTTACTTAGTTGTTTCTTCCCCGGCCTTGCTTTATAGTATAGTTACCTCTCGGTTAGTTTTTATAGTATAGTTCTCTTCGTTAGTCCCTCATGTTTTAGTTCCTGTCAGTCAGTTATATTCTGTTATTCAGTAATTCTGTTCATTTACGTAGTTCTTCCACGTCTTAAGATTTAGTTTCTTCTAGAGTTTCATGTTAGCTTATGTTTAGGTTTTCTTATCCCTTATCCCTGCTCATCCCAGTTAGTTTCCCTCAGAATTGCCTATAGTCTAGTTTCCACTCTTGTCCCTGTGTTTCCCAGCTCCATTTCCTTAGTAACCTAATTTCCCTCAGTTCCCTACACCTGGCCATCACACCTGTTATCACTCACTCTGATTAACCGCCTCTCTCCTTCCCATTGTTTCACCATTCTCCTTCCCTGTACATAAGATCATGGTTTCATTTGCTCCCCGTGGCCTCATCCTTCCAGATACCTGCTAATCACCTGACATGCTCCTCCGTGTTTCCAAGAATTCCCGTCAATCTACTTCCTGTTCTGCTCCTGTAAGTTCCGTACGTCTAGTTTACTGCTTCCTGAACTACTGGCCTAGAATCCTGTGCTGTTCAAACCTCCTAAATAAATAATGGATCAAAACTTTACCTTATGGCTCCCGAGTATCTCCCTGCAAGCGGGTCTGTCCCAAACACATTCCATGACAGAAATAATATTGATAAAGAGACCCATCTTAAATCTAATGAACACTCAAAGTTTAAAAAAGGGTGGATAGACCAGATTTATAACTCAAACAATGGAGATAGATATAGAGGGAGTTTGGCATGCAATAAGAAGAGGAGTATCGTTTATATCAACCAGAACCATATTTAGTGTTGAACTCGGATATAGACAGGTCAAATTCTAAGTTAACCTATAATGCGTCAGAATCCACATCCACAGTTTTATCCTTTATTGATTCCTATTAATTGTTAGACCCTTGGAGAAATACTAATCCTACCACAAGACTTTTAAAGCCAATCTCGGAGGACAATAATTTCATATGCAGCCTTTACAAAAATGAAATGCAATTGTCATCTTACTCATCTATCTGACCAGATCGAACAACTTGATGATCAACACAACTCATCTCTCAACTGAACAGACTGAACGACTTCCAATCAAAACTAAACAAATCCACTTTGAACGCAGCAAGAAAATAGGCAGATTACGATCACGTCAACTTAGCTTCAGCCAGCAATGCTATGACAGAAATTCGGACAACACAAGGACAACTATTCTCCCATTCTATAACTATAAATGAACAATTTAGAGAATTTTACACTAATTTGTACACTTCACAGGGTCCCGTCGGACATTTGAGGATTCAGCATTTTTTGAACAATTGAACACACCTAAAGTTAACTTATCAGACCAAGCTAGCTTGGATTTCAAAATATTAAATAAAGAAATAATACTAGCTAATAATTCTATGCAAAATGGAAAGATACTCGGTCCTGATGAACTACCCATATACTTCTACAAGACATTCAGAATCAGAATCAGCTTTATTGCCAAGTTTGTACATACAAACAAGGAATTTCACTCCGGTACACTTTGCTCTCTGGGTTTTGTTTTTGCACTACAGAATATACATATTTACAATGTACAATATACATATATATAAATAAAAAGGTGCATTTGCAACATCTGTATGCTGTTTTGTATTTTATTGAATGTTCAACAGAGAAAACAGCCTGGGGGAAAAAAACTGTCTTTGTGGCGCTGGTTTTAGTAAACAGTGCTCTGTAGCGGCGGCCTGAAGGTAAAACCCTGAACAGTTTGTGTGCAGGGTGTGTGGGGTCTGCAGAGATTTCAGCAGCTCTTTTCCTGACCCTAGACCTGTATAAGTCTTGGATGGAGGGAAGGTCAGCCCTGATTATTCTCTCTGCAGACCTGATTATTCGTTGCAGTCTGGACCTGTCCTGTTTTGTGGATGAACCAAACCATACTGGGATGGATAAAGACAGGACAGACTGAATGATGGCAGTGTAGAAGATCTCATCTAAACTCTCTCCTATTCTTGAAAAATTGTTTGAAGACATTCCTAAAGACAAGAAACTACCTCACTCTATGACTTAAGTAACTTTTACAGTATTATATAAAAGGGCAAAGACCCCTGCGACTGCAGCCTTTATAGACCAGTGAGTCTTCCTTGTTGGAACTTCAGAATTCTTATTAAGTATTATCCAGACATCCTAAAGCAATGATTCTCAAAGTTATTGACCCAGACCAAACAGGCTTTATTCCAGGCCAACAGTCATTTTATAATACGCGCCGATTATTTAACATATTATACTCTCCACACTATGTCCAAGATGCTGAGATTGCAATCTCACTTGATGCTGAGAAAGCATTTGACCGGGTGGAGTGGGAATATCTATTTGCCACTTTAAGATTTTTTTGCTTTGGCCCAACTTTTATCTCTTGTATTAAAATAATTTACTCTTCACCTGCAGCCACAGTCTGTACCATTTCTGTGACATAAAGCAACTTGCCACTACACCGTGGCATGAGACGGGGATGTTGTTTATCCCTGTTTCTTTTTGATTTGGCTATAGAACCTTTAGCTTTTGCTGTTCGAAAAAATGATAAGCTCAGTGGGGTGGCCAGATATGGAAAAATACATAAGGTGTCACTATATGCTGATGACTTAACTATTTCTATCAAACCCAGGGCAATCCTTATCAGCGCATATCAACATATCCAGGCTTTCAGTCAAATTTCAGGTTACAAATAATTACAATAATTACAAATAATAATTTTTCCAAGATAACTGTTTTCCCATCAGTACTTTAGCATTAACAACAGAGTTCAGCGCGTTCCCCTTTAGTCAGGCTGAAGAATTAAGAAAAAGTTTCTGGAGGACTCAAAGGTAGCAATGCATCTGGGCCTCCAATGAAAAACTTTCCAGAATATACCCCAGTGTGGATCCAGCATGTATAAGATCCCATACTGAACAAGCCACACAGTGTCATATATTTTGGAATTGTCAATCGTTGAACAGCTTTTGGGAAAACTTCTTGAAGGTCATTTCACACAAGTACATGAGAGCACTAATACCCTCTCCCCATGCTGGCATCTTTGGAATCTTCCCTCTGGGAGTTAGAGTAACTAAAATAAAGGACAAAGCAACAGCTTTTGCCTCATTAATAGCTCACAGGCTCGTCCTAACAAGTCTAACAAACCCCCTGCTTTTGATAGTTGGATTGAAGAGAGCCTGTCCATGCTACACAAAAAATAGTTCTAGTAGAAAGGGATGTCATGAAAAATATATTGAGACCTTGTCGTCATTTACTGAGTTTGTGAAAAAATATCGATATTCCATAAAGTTGTATAAGCTTTTCTAAAAATAATTTGAAGCCTTGCTTAACTTAGCAGTTACCACACACACATGCAGGCAAGATGGTGGTACCCCACCCCCCCACCCCCCACCCATTTTTTCGCTCATATAAAAGAAGTTTGTTATGAACATGTATAATAGATGTTCGAGTAAATCCGAAACCACTTTTATGTGGATTTTTTTTTTTTTTTTTTTTGCTTTACAAGTCTTATCAACATTCCAAATGTGTCTTAGTTGTCCATCGCCTGTGGATTTTATTTCTCTTTTGAGAGAGTTTGAGTAAGGGTTTCTTATTTTCATCTTTTTTTTGTTCTATGGATATTCTATTTCTGTCTATATCTATTGTCTGGATGTTATATTGAAAAGATACAAATAAAAAAAAAATAATAATGTTGAGGGATTTCCGGTTTAGCACTATGCTACTATACAACACTTTTAGGCATATTTGAACTGCCCTCTTTATTTTGAAAGCTTGGTAAATTCATCTAGAATATATATATATTTTTTCTCTTGATGTCTATAGTGCAGCGAAAAGTCAGCGTAAATGTAAATAGCTGCCAGGTAAACCTGCAGTCTGCTGCTATGCATTCCTGCATCATGGTGGATTCACCTGAGCCTGGGATACCCATCCTGCCAGTTGCTGATAAAGATGACCTGATAAAGCTTCTCCTTGAACTTTGTGAAGATATCGGTTGGAATGGAGCACTGCTCTTGGAGACAATCTCTCATCTATCGAGTCTGAAATACACACATTGAAGACTGAAGTCAGCACCGACATTATTAATATGCAGCGGGGGATGAAGCAGTCTCTTTCTGCATGCACCGATGATATTGTGGAGTGGAGAATAAATGCAAAGATTTGCTCTTGAGGTCCCGGCCTAACAATATCCGCATTGTTGGAGTGCCAGAGGAAAATATCCTGTCGACTGCTGACGTGTGCACACTTCTGAAGGAGGCCTTCAAACTCGAGAAGGAGGACAGAGTTCAGTTGACCTTGGCACCCGAACCCAACCCTGGTGCCCTTACACCATGGTGGTGAGGTTGTATTATAATGCGGGCTGCGTCCTAATCCTTCAGTAAAACAGAGTTGCAGCAGATAAAAATACGCAACATGACCATCTCTGTCTTACCTTACCATACTGCTTAGACAGCACATGTCCGCGCAGCTTTCAATGAGGTTAGGCGCTAGCTGTGGTTCATTTCTGGAGTCCGGTAGGTAAGGGGGAGAAGGAAGGGAAAACAAAAGAAGAAAAGGGGGGGGAAAGAAAAAAGGAAAGGAGAGATGGAGAGAAAGAAAAGAAGGAAAGGGAAAAAAGAGTAGAAAGGAAACAGAAAGAAGGAAAGGAACAAAGAAGGAAGATAGAAAAAAGGGGGGAAAAGAAAAGAAAGCTAATTCTATTCTTATTGATCCACAATGATAAGTGCTCCAGCTCAAAACCCAGGAAGTTCATGTGGCGCTAGATATATGATTGGAAAAGGTATGAACAGCCCCATTAAATGAGGTAAAACTGTTTTACACTTAAAAGATCTGAGAAGTAATATGTTTTTACAAGAGACCCATTTACTAGACAGGGACCATATTAGACTTAGATGCCCATTTCATTCAACATTTAAATCAAAACCCAGTGGAGTGACTATTTTATTGCTAAAGAGTTCAGTTTATAGTTTCAAATGTTAAAGCTGACAAAAATTGGAGATACTTAATAGTGTTGATCTTGCTTTTGCTTGCTAGTCAACGTGTATGCTCCTAACTTTGACAATCTCAGTTTTACAGACAAGGTATTGAGCAGCCTGCCCCTCTTGATACCCACCTTTTGGTATTAGGAGGGGTCTTGGGCTGTGTTATGGATCCCATTTTAGATCGGTTGAACCCTCGGGCCATGACCCAATCCTCTATGGCCAAGTCTATTTCAGAATTTATGCTTTAAAATGGGGTTCTATGTAGGTCCCTGGAAGTACTTTAATCCCACTACAAAAGCCTATTTTTTTTTTCGAATACATCAGTCTTTCACGCGTATTGATTACTTACTGTGGATGGTTCCCTTATTTCAAAGGTATTGTCCACTGAATACCACCTAATTGTTTCTGATCATGCACCACTTAGTGTTGTTGGGACCCAGCCATGGTTACAACATGAAAGTCCAATACGAACTTTCAAAATAAATCGCATTAACCTACTTCCAGCACAGCCAAGAAAAAGGGGTAACAGCGGACTTCCCGTGACGTCACTGTCCAAATAAAAGCACCGCTCTTGCTACATCCTGTCTCTTCTATGCGGGTCCCCCAGGGGATCTGGACAGGGAGACACAGCGCGCTAATGTCTCTTTGCTGGCAAACAGACATAACTCTTCAAACTGGATCCAAGAGTGTCATACAATCATGCGATCATATGCACTAAGTTAAGTACGAATGAATTGCTGTTTGTGTATCCGGTATTCATTCATGAAGGGGGGTAATTAAGGTACAAGCGTTGCTTGACTTTCTCCCTGAGGTCAACAGAAGCCGAACTGTGTTCCAGAGAGTTCCCAGCAGAGACCCTGTCTCTACAACGCCGAGTGGAGCAGTTTTCCCGGTCTGAAGGAAGGACAACGGGACCGCATCACCGTGGTTACAGCAGTAACGTACAGTTTGGCCGGCCGACAGAGCGAGCTGCCCTCCCCACAGCTACGGAGGTTAGCTGCAGTTAACCCTTTGTTCACTGTGGAAGCTTTCTTCAAACTTCATCGCCCGCACAACTTTTCCTCAGCACGGTTCACCTGAGTGGTTGGGTTTGGGCAGAGAGAAGTAGTTTAGAATGAAATAATCTAAACATTATTTTTGTTTTATGAAGTTTGGTTTTGTTTATGTTGAAACTCAGCCAACTTAGTGTTAGCAGATTATCTGTTCACCACACGTGCGCCGTTTGTGTGTTCTGTGTTTGTGTTTTTTTTTTAAGTTAAGACAAACTTTATTTAAAGGGTGATTTTAAACACAGAAGATTGGCCATAACGTACCGTCCATGCTTATGCATTTTAACCCTTTTGTTAATGGTATTTTAAACGTATGTGTTTGATTCTGATCTATAAGCTTCTTTTGTTAAGAACACGTGCCTGCCTGCTAAAGATCATTTACCCAAAAAGGTTGTTAGTTTTCAATCCAGTAAAATAATATTTCCCTAAATATTATTTAACCAAACTTGAAAAGTAAGTAAACACCATTAAGCCCATTTCTCCAGAAAGATTTGGTTCTTACTCAAAATAATATTTCTTTAAATATTATTTTAATAAGATAATTAAACACCGTTGAGAATTGGTCATCCAGAGGGTTGGTTTTATTCAGCAAATCATTCTTAAAATATTATTTTATTAAAATAATATTTTATTTGATCTTGCATTGTGAATGGTTGTCTAAAGGTATGGCAATTATTGTCTAAGTTAGTTCCAAGACTAACTTCACTTCACTTCCAGATTCTTCAAGATAATCCTTGGTTCTCAAACATAAACATTGTATGGTAATGTTGCATCACTCTTTTGGTCATGATTTTCAACCATCTTTGATTAACTTGTTTATATTGTACATAGCCCATTAGTCTTTCTTATTCTTTAATTCTTCTTGGTAGTTTAGTTGGATTGTTTTAGCATGGTGAAGAGTTTGTTGAATGAAATAAGTTTGAGTTTGAGTTGACTTATTTTTGTTAATAAATTCTTGTATTTTAAGAAATTGTGTGAATTCATTCCATGTGTGTGCAGAGTTTTGCTGTTCAATAATGTCAGAGCTTGGCTCATCCCTTTCAATTTTGTCCTAATACCACCGCCTTAATGGGCTGGTATTCACAGGACAACCCTTAACAGACCGAAATATTATTTAATAAATATTAAAATATTAATATAAAAAATGTAATAATATATTCATATTCATAATTACAACAGTGTTGACATCAAACTCATGAATCAACCCTTATTTTTTTACGCCTTGGATGATTACCTCGTTGTTACTTACAGATGAGGTGCTTGTTACCTTTATTAATTCTACAATTGATGAATATGAAGCATTTAATGAAGGTCATTGCTATTGGAATCTCTTAAAGTGTATCTACGTAGGCAGATAACTTCCTCATCCAATTTATCCTCTTTGCTTATTCAGATTAAGTTGGATTTTCAGAGATGGAGTTCCTTTGTCCTGTGTAATTAATTGGTCAGATTAATGCAGCTAAAAATAAATATTTTACCTTGGCTTCTATTTCAGTTCCAGTATGTTGTAGTGCTTTTACTAAGAGCCTGTTTTAAAGACTGAATCAAAAAGTTATCTCGTTGTGGGGAGGAAAACATCCCAGGGTGAAGAAAACACTGACATTTGACAACTGATGATGATTTACTGATTTACAAAATGATTTACTGGCTTCACTAACAGAAAAGTTATGGTGCAAATTAGAACACATGTTTTTCCCATCTTCCAATGTAACCCTCTCGCTTTACAAAAAATCCTGTGCTCCAATCTAGTCTTAGAATATGGTCACTATGAGAGTAATTTTAAGTTTATTTTAGCATCAGTAAAGATCCCTTTTACACAGAACCATCTGTTCATGCCAAGTCAGACTGGCTGTACTTATGTGCGATGGAAAAAGCATGGATTAGACCCATATTTGGAGATCTTTATAAAGATGGTACATTCTCCACCTTTTCTGATTTATCTCGTACTCGTACTCGTACTCGTACTCGTACTCGTACTCATCGTCTTCCGCTTATCCGGAACCGGGTTGCGGGAGCAGCAGACTCAGCAGAGACACCCAGACGTCCCTCTCCCCAGACACCTCCTCCAGCTCCTCCGGGGGGGGAACCCCAAGGCGTTCCCAGCCCGGGCCGAGGGGGACACAATGGGCCCCCCCCCCCGGGGGGACGTGCCTGGAACACCTTTTCCCGAGGAAGGCGGTCCAGGGGGGCATCCGGGTTAAGATGCCCGAGCCACCTCAAACTGGATGTGGAGGAGCATCGGCTCTACTCCGAGCCCCTCCCGAATGGCTGAGCTCCTCACCCTTCCCATTTCAGCCGCTTGTATCCGGGATCTTTTTTTCGGTCATGACCCAAAGTTCATGGCCCCAAGGTGAGGGTAGGAACGTAGACCGACCGGTAAATCGAGAGCTTCGCTTTTCAGCTCCTCTTCCCCAAAACGGCCGGGCCAAAGCGCCCCCATTACTGCGGGCAGCCGCACCAATCCATCTGTCGATCTCCTGCTCCATTCTTCCCCACTCGTGAACAAGACCCGAGATACTTGAACTCCTCCACTTGAGGCAGGAGCTCCCCTCAACCCTGAAAGGAAACAAGCCACCCTTTTTTGCGGTTGATTACCATGGGCCTCTGATTTTGGGGAGGGCTGGTCACCCCCCGTTCACAATTCGGCTGTGAACCCGCCCCAGGGCATGCTGTAGGTCTTGTCTAGAGCGGGCCAGCAGGACCACGTCATCTGCAAAAACAAGAGACAAAAATCCCCTGGCCCCAAACCCAGCCCCCCCCGGCCCCTTGGCTGCGTCTAGAAATTGTCCATAAAAAGTAATGAACAGGACCAGTGACAAAGGGCACCCTGCCGGAGTAACATGCACCGGGAAAAGGGTCTGACTAGTGCCGGCAATGCGGACCAAACTCCTGCCCCGTCGTACAGGGACCGATGGGCCCCCCTAATAAAAGGGCCCCCCGATTCCATACTCCTTGACCCACCCCCCACAAGGCATCATGAGGGACACAGTCGAATGCCTTCTCCAGGTTCAAAAAACACATGTGAAACCGGTTTTGGGCAAACTCCCATGAGCCCTCGAGTACCCTGTGGGGGTATAGAGGTGCAGTGTTTCCCAGGCCTGGACGAAAACCACACTGCTCCTCTGAAGCCGAGGTTCGACTATGGAGGGGACTCTCCTCTCCAGTCCCCCCCCCCCCCCCGGGCGTGGCCTTACCAGGGAGGCTGAGGAGTGTGATCCCACTGTAGTTGGAACACACCTCCGGTCCGCTTCTTTTGAAGGGGGACCACCACCCGGTCTGCCAGTCCAGAGGCACTGTCCCCCGACTGCCATGCAATGTTTAAAGAGGCGTGTCAACCATGACAGCCCCACAACATCCAGAGATTTGGGGTACTCAGGGCGGATCTCATCCACCCCGAAGCCCCTTGCCACCCGGAGCTTTTTAACCCCCGGTGACTTCAGCCTGGGTGATAAAGGGGTCCAACCCCGAGTCCCCAGCCTCTGTTTCCACCAGGGAATGCGTGATGGCAGGATTGAGGAGATCCTCGAAGTACTCCTTCCACCGCCCGATAATGTCCCCAGTCGAGGTCAGCAGCCTCCCACCCCCACTATAAACAGTGTTGGCAAAGCACTGCTTCCCCCTCCTGAGGCGCCGGACGGTTAGCACAGAAGTCCACTAACAAAGCACCACTCGGATTCAGATCGGGAAGGCCATTCCTCCTGATCACGCCTCTCCAGGTGTCACTGTCGTTTCCCACGTGGGCGTTGAAGTCCCCCAGCAGAATAATGGAGTCCCCGACAGGGACACCAAGAAGGCCGGGTACTCCGCACTACCGCTCGGCCCGTAGGCCGAAACAACAGTCAGAGACCTATCCCCGACCCGAAGGCGCAGGGATGCGACCCTCTCATCCACCGGGGTAAACCCCAACACGAGACGGCTGAGCTGGGGGGCAACAAGCAAACCCACCCCAGCCTCTCCCCGTGGGCCACTTCAGAGTAGAAGAGAGTCCAGCCCCTTTTAAGGAGATGGGTTCCAGAGCCCACGTTGTGCGTGGAGGCGAGCCCGACTATTTCTAGTCGATATCTCTCGACCTCCCGCACAAGCTCAGGCTCCTTCCCCCCCAGTGAGGTAACATTCCACGTCCCTAGAGCCAGCCTAAGCATCCGGGGATCGGGCCGCTGAGGTCTCCACCTTCGTTCGCCACCCAAACCTCTTTGCACCGATCCCTCACGGTTCCCCCTGCAGGTGGTGGGCCCACTGGGGGATGGCCTCGTGTCTCTCATTCGGGCTTGGCCCGGTGGGTCCCGCGAGGAGCAACCCGGCCACCAGGCGCTCTCCGACGAGTCCCAACCCCAGGCCTGGCTCCAGGGTGGGACCCCGGCTCCGCCGTACCGGGCGATGTCACGTACCTTGATTTAATGGTCATCATGAAGGATTCTTGAATCCTGAAAAAAATCTTAATGACATTAATTTTGTTTCTTTTCAACTGTATTTCTGCCCATTTTCCTTCTTGTCTTTCTCTTTTAAGTGTCCAGTCATGGCAGGAATTGTTATCTCTTAAACCTAACAAAAAATCGAGTATATTTTTGATATATAAAGAACTTGTGGTTTCAGATATCCACTCAGTGGCTAAAATTAGGATGATTTGGGAAAACAGTTGGGAATAGTCTTTCAGATCAAGATTGGAAGAACACAGTTTTTAACATTCAGTATAGTGTGTTGTGTGCTAGTTTACAATTTATTCAACTTAGGATCCTATATAGAGCTTGCTACTCAAAATCTCGACTGGTGGCTCGGTGTAAAAGATGTCATGTGACTCCATGTAACATAAGCCATATATTCTTTTTATGCTGCTGTGGAAAAAATTCATATTTACAAAAGGAGATTGATGATCCTCACTTAATCACCTTTGATTAATTTAGCCTTATAAGGGAGACAGTTTACAGGTCAGACGTGTTGCTGAGCTGAGTGAGAAACTGTTCTGACCAGCCTGAAGGAGACCACTTCCCTATATCAGTATTGTAAAAACCCATGTAGCCTGGCCCCCCTCTAAGAAGAGCTGAGGTGAGAACTAATTTAATTCTCACCCAGACCTCTCGACTCCATTGCAATAAATGTTCTCTGTATCTTGTCTTTTACAGCAGGGGTTCCAGCAGAAGGGAGCAGGAAGGGAAGTAAAAAAAACTTTTGTCAGGCCAGACAGAATGTTATCTCAATTAGCACAAAAGGCACCTTCTAAATTTTCAATGCCAAAGACTTAGATTTTGGACTCAATATTCAGCCATTCTTTGCAAAGCTCTTGAATCCCAGATTGGCATGAATCCTTTCTTAGCTATCGGGCATCCTGTTGATAATGTAATATCTGATCCGGCTCACATTAGAATATTAGCTAATACATCCCTTTTAGCCAGGCGTCGCAGTTAACTTTTTTGGAAATCTTCTAAGACTCCTTTAACTACTGCGTGGTTTCAAGATGTCATGTCATTTTTAAACCTAGAAAAGATAGGTCTAATAACTAAGAGCATTTTTGAAAAATCTAATCAGATCTGAGGCTCTTTAGTGAGCTACTGCAGCTCATTGAATTTTCTTTCATCTGACTGATTACTCGCCGGCCAATCCCCTACCACCCTCTTCTGTTCGTTCTCCCAACTTCTCCTCCTTCTCTTTTTTTGAGTGTGTCTTTGATGTGTGTCTGAGTTTTTAAGTGTCTCTTGCTGGTTTGGCCACCACAAACTACAGCCAAAACTGTTATATGTTAGGAAAAAAAAGGGCAAATACACAAGGATTATATTAAACTTGCAATGAATACTGTATTTTCTTTACTTCTCTCTCAATAAACAGATAATAAAAAATGTTAATAATAGTGGTGAGACTGCAGTAGACTCCGTCAAAATAAATAACTAATTTAAGAATTACAATAAGAAACTATACCTATCTATCTCAGATTACACTCGACCAACTATCCCAAGATAAGTTTCTGAATAAAGTAAAAATATCAAATATTCAGCCTGAGCATTGACATAATCTGCAAGAATAGCTTAAAAGAGAAACAGTCTGCATTTAACAGCCGGAAATCTGGAAAAATGGCAGGAGCAGATCGGCTCCCAATTGATTCGCATAAAATATTTAAAATAAAACTGGTGAAGCCACTGTTAGAATGTTTTTGGAAGAATAAGTGATGGAACTGATGCTAAAAGCTGCACAGCAGGAGTCTCTGGAGCTTTGTCAATTGTGGGAGACACCAATGCTAATGGTATGTAACTGTTGTGTGCTGTGGTGCTCAGAGGCGACGAGGAGCAGGCTCTGGTTCTCCAAGTTGGTGACAGCAGGTTGAGGCTAGGAGAGGGCTCTGGTTCTCTGAGTAGATGAGAAGCAGGCTCTGGTGCTGACAGCTGCACAGAAGAATCTCTAGGAGTTGCACTTAGCTGCAGGCCACAGGAAGGCATTGAAGAAGCAGCAGGAGGTGCTGAAGAAGTCTGGGCTCCGGAACGCTGAGGAGTAACCTGTGATGAGGAGCCAGGTTGTGATCTGGAGGCCTGAGATTAGGTCAAAGGCGCTGGAGAGGAGAGAAGACGTCAGCCTGACTCTCTGGACCGGAAGCAGACGTGTTCAGCTAGACCCTTTCGGAACCTGAGAGGAAGGTGGCGATGGAGGCATAGCCTCTGATGGGTGGAGAAAGAAACAGGTGTTGAGACAGGTGGCAAAGAAGGTTGGAGTTGTGGTGCATAAGGCATGGCTGCCAGAGCAGGTGACCACTGGGATTCTGGAGCGAAAATCTTTGCCAAAGCTTTCTGGCGGTCAGTGTCAGTAACTTCCAGTTTCTACTCAAAAGAAATACAATAAGTTAGGCCATAGATAGGTATAGTAGCCTAATAACAATGACCTATTCTGAGCTTTACAGCGTTTTCTTTACAAGACCAGCGCACACCTGAGAAGGAGGAGGAGACAGAAAAGGGTGCCACTGTGTGGACAGTGGTGAGGGAGGAAGAAAGAAGAGGGAGGCATCACAGCCAGAATGTGTTGACAGGGCGCCAGATCCAAGATGCCCAGACCGCATTTCTCTGCTTGCTGGAAGCTGAAATGCTCATCCACGTTCAGGGCTGCACTGTGGGTGAAGCCAGCAGAGTTTTCAGAGATGATTCCTCCTGGGACATGAGTGTGAATAAGCTGAAGGCGTTTTTAGCATTAGTTAATGTCCGCGGAGTGAAAAGGGGGCATAACGTGGAGCTGTCCAGCTTTCGGTCAGATTAGTAAAGCTTTTTTTTTTTATGTACCTACTACTCTGTTTAATTTTTCAAAACTATTTATAAATAATAATAAAACATAATAGGTTTTAATCAAATACTATTATTAGTCCTTGTCAAAACCATAACTTTATAGCAGGCAAGAACACCTTTAGCATTCTGACCAATGGAATTCGATGACATCATCACCGCCCACGCATTCAGAATACTCGCCGTCAAATTGACGGGCTTGGGAGTTCTAGTAGTGTTAGAATTCTGGGTGTCCTAGTGTCAAGAATTCTGTCTGCTTAGTCCAAGTCATTGCTTGATTTTTCTGTCAAGTTTGTGGGTTTAGAGATGGATGAAAACGCAGACAGGAACTGGGAATAGGCATAGTGAATATATAATTAAAATAAGAAGTACAAGTTGTACAAGTAGTACAAGGAGAACAGCTCGTGAAGCATGGGCAAAGAACCAGGCAATTCAATTAGGCAACTGAGAAATAGGCAGTTTAGCGGAAGGATCCAGCAAAGAACAATGCCCACCAGTAAGCTTATATACTGAGTCAAGAGTCCCAAATGAAATTGAATGTGGGTGAGTTAATCTAGATGGAATAAATCCAAGCGTACAAAGAACATAATACAAGAATATACTAACAAACTAAACACAAGAGAATTAACTAAAATGATTAAACCCTTTTGGCAAAATAAACAACTGAATTTGACAAGACCTATTAGAATATAATAAACAACAAGGAAATAATCAAAACACATACAAAAAGAATAACTGACAGAGTCTGAGAGCTGTTTGGTGATGAATTCCTGATAATCAGGTGCTGCCCCTTGGTAGTTAAAATGACTAACTTTGTGAAGGCTCCAATCATATAAAATAATAGTTCAAGATTTCAGACTATTGCCAAAGTTGTTAAGGACTCCAATGATCTTGCTTGTGATAACGAACTCATGTCATAAGCATTTATTCAGATGCCTTGACTCATTCGGGTTTGCTTTGTGTTAGCCATAGTTTAAACTTGGTTTACCTTTACAGTTAACCTGTCTAATCCAAATATGCTGTACATTAGGGCTGCAACAACCGATTATTGTAATCGAGTATTCTATCGATTATTTTAATAAAAAAATTGCCACATTCTGGAGATTTTTGATAAAACTACTGAAGCTTATTTTATAAGTAATAGAAATATATGAAAGAGAAAATGCAACTAAACAAGTAATTCAATAAATGTTTTTTTAAATCAAACTTTTGTTGCTCAAAAAGCAACAACATAGCTTGCATTTAGGGTGCACTTTAACATTTGTTGCAAAGAATGCATCTACAGCTAAAACAAAAAGTTTTAACATCAGCATATCATAAGCTCAGCCCTTTCCGGTTGACTTATCAAGACAGTGCTAGCTGCCTCTGTATTGAAAATGGTCACAAACAAAAAAGTGTCACTTGCATTTTTTGCATTCTGGATTTTTAAAGAGATTTTTTTACATCAAAAAAAGAAAACATTATCCAAATTAAATTGAACCCTTGTAGAGTCATTAAATGCCAAGTAACACTTGTTTTTTTGTACAAAAACAGAGAAGAAAAACTAAATTATTAGACAATACCTATCAAATAGGTAAAGAGCAAATATTTATTTATTTTTCTCTCTTTTTCTTTTCTCAGCAAACCGCAAATTTTAATAAACAGTACTTTTTAAATATAAAACCTCACTGTCATTTTCCTCACTCATGTGCACTTCAGGCATGGGAGTAGTCTCGTTCTGTTTCCTGTTTCCTGCTCAGGTGGTAACATTTCCTTCCCATAGTAAAACTCAAAGGGTTAATTAAATAATCGCAAATAAAGTCACGTGGCAGTGTGGCAGCATAATTGGCTCCAACACTAATAACCAAAACACAGCAGGGGCAAGTCACTTGCTAATCAAACCCATAAACACACCCCAACAATTGTTTAACAACAGAAACATACAATCAACACCAAATGCTATTTTCATAATATATATAAAACAATGCTTACAAACAAAAGAATAAATTACATGGCAAACCAAGACCCAAAGTTCATGTTTTCCGTTTAGATCCTCCTTATGGAAAGTTTGCATAATAGGAGGAGGGGAAAAACAACACGCTCCAAAAGGGGTTGCGTTGCGCCGGCTGTGACAAAAGTAAACACTCTCACCGGTTCTCGTACATCCGAAAACTTCTTGGTGTGTATCCCCTAAATCCCCGGGCAAATAAAAAATATAATCCACTGCAATCCATTTAGGGACAAATAGCAATTCCATGAGTAAGATGCAGAGCAACAGTCACCACCCAAAACTTGCTCTACCGCCGCTCTCCCGAACAAGCAGCCAAAAAAAAGGACCAAAACGTCACTTCCTTCTCCTTTTATCCCATCTCCTCCAGCCGTCTCTTCAAAGATCAGTTTTACACATAAAACAAATAACTGTTTAATACACCAGAGCACACTATATTTCTTACCACACAGGGGGCAATAATCAAAATAAATGGTCACAACACAGCACATGCACTGAGAACAAACAAAAAAACATACAGCACATCGATGAATGGCCGGTGACCATTACAAGGTGTTGCAGCATCGAGGACGTGCTATCATGGAATGATAATTCAGTTTTACAGTACACACACTGCGCTGTGCTTTCTTTTTTGTTAACCTGTTAAGGCTCAACCCAACGAACCTGCTTGCGGGTTGTGCAGAGGGATGCCCATATTTGGCTCTTTTTTTTCCTAAATTCCTCGCAAGAGGAGGCTTTAATGGCCGGGGCCATGTATTGCGAGATTTTGGGGAACAATCTCCTTCCCTCAGTTACAGCATTGAAGATGGGTCGTGGCTGGGTCTTACAACATGACAATGACCCGAAGCACACAGCCAAGATAACCAAGGAGTGGCTCCGTAAGAAGCATATCAAGGTTCTAGAGTGGCCTAGCCAGTCTCCAGACCTAACCCCTATAGAAAATCTTTGGAGGGAGCTCAAACTCTGTGTTTCTCAGCGACAGCCCAGAAACCTGGCTGATCTGGAGAAGATCTGTGTGGAGGAATGAGCCAAAATCCCTGCTGCAGTTTGTGCAAACCTGGTGAAAAACTACAGGAAACCTTTGACCTCTGTAATTGCAAACAAAGGCTACTGTACCAAATATTAACATTGATTTTCACAGGTGTTCAAATACGTATTTGCAGCAGTAACACACAAATAATTCTTTTAAAAATCATACATTTTGATTTCCGGATTTAGTTTTTTTAGATTATGTCTCTCACAGTGGACATGGACCTAAGCTAAAAATTTCAGACCCCTCCATGATTTCTAAGTGGGAGAACTTGCAAAGTCGCAGGGTGTTCAAATGCTTAGTTTCCTCACTGTACTTTTGGTTTTACAGCAGTTTAAACACACAAGATGATGCTTAGGGGTCCTTCAGGCTTATCTGAGTCTACAGGTAAAATGCTACTGGAAACACATATGCTTTTTCCCACCCAATCATTTTTGTTACCAAAGGAAGGTAGAGAATCCCACCTTTCCTGCAGGGTATCGTACATATTCGTCAAGCATTTTCAGATCATGTAATTCCCGTGCATGTCCAAGGTTATGAAAGTAGTAGTAACATTCACTTTACGCACAGCTTATTTTAGTGGACCATTTGGTCCACGAACTTCGAACATTCTAATGTTGCAGAAGAGTAAAATGGACACTTTGGAAGCCTTAGAAACGATTTTGCAGGGTAGTGACCTCGAAGTGGCAAATTTTTCAGACAGCAGCGTGGATTTTGAAGTAGATGAAGATGAGGGACTTCTTCTTCGGGACATGGTTCACGAGTAAGTTATAGTGTACCATTAGTGTACTAACTATTTTTGTAGTAGGACATAATTATTACCTGTATTTTTAGACCCAGGCGGAGCCAGAGCCATTTGGCACTGAAAGGAGTCTATTTTTCCAAATGTTAATACACAGACTACAATTGCCAAACTTACAAAAGTTAGTTTTAATACCTACACCATTCTATGGACGTCACCAGCCTGACGCTTTAGATGGAGGTGGCCTACCTTGTGAGTTTCGTTTTCATATTCACCAACTTAAACCCCTTGCTCAGGACATAGAGGTTTTCGATCCAGATAGTCAGGAGTCAAATATTGATAGTTATTGTCGGTCTCCCATTTTATTCTGTCTTCCCATAAGAAACTGAAGCTCATTTGGAAAACAGCAGTTAGGAAGGTTCATATATTCATGGAAACTCACAGAGATCCATGACAGTTAATCAATTCTTCACCAATGAAGAGAACGAAGAGAATGCCACTGCTACTCTTTATGCCTTTGCAGTTCTACAAAAAGAGCATAAACAACCCAGAGAATATTATCACCACTCAAGGAAAACTTATTTTTAAGCACGTAATACTCCAGGTCTTAAGGAGGACCACACTTTCAAGTCATTGCTCCTTCTCAACCACCATGACAGTGTGCTGTATAATGCCACTAAGGATTGTAGGATGTAGAATCACACCACGTAACAGGTTCGTAGATATGCTCTGCTTGTGTGAGAAAAAATGTGTCCATCCAGACGTAGAAGGAGAAGGCAAGGCTAGGGTTTTAAAAATTCAAACGGAGAATATGCCTAAGAAAAAGTGCAAATCTGGTTTCCAAGTGATGCAACAAACCAGGAGGGTAGTCACTGTCACCAACAAAAACCCAAGCTGCCAGATAAAAAACAAACACTTTTCCACAATCCAAAACCAAATGGTAAGTTTTATGGTAAAGGGTCAAGCCACCCAAAATGAGGGTTCATAAATAAATTGTTGGAAATGATCCATAGGTATATTCTCTCTAAGGCATACATTACTTATGGAATACAGGAGAAACAGACACGGCAAGCAATTACAGTCTGTTATGGACCCTCTTAGATTTAACACACCCCTGCGTATGAAGATAGTAACAAATTTCTAACAAGCATTGTCCAGTCTTATGCATTTCTTTTTGATTGTTGTAATACTTAAGAAATTGTGAAGGTTGAACAGAAATTTTATGATATTGTGAAGATTTTCATTTCAGTTGTATTAGATTGTCGGCCCAGACGTGGCTCAATCCTGTCCAGACAGAGACCTCTGAGCTAAAAATTAGCTGCTGAACTGTTCCTCCCCACAGGACCCCAGTGACTCTTTACTGTTCCACACTACATAGCTGAGGGACCCATTGGAAGCTCCTAAGTCTGTGACCAGTATCCCACTCTTCGGATCTATGGTGGGATGTGTACTTATATACATATTAATATTTGTTATAATGTTACCTAAAGACAGATTGCTTAATAGTGCTGCAGCCACTATTTTTCTCAGTTGGTAACTGAGCCGCTAATTCTGGAGGTGTCATCACTATGCCTGCTGACAAGACAGCCAAATTGTGAGTATATATCTGTCGCCATCTTAGTTGACTGTGATGGGTAGTTGACACAACTATTAACATTAGGAAACCAATTGTTCAAAAGATTATTCTTGTTCTTAATTAGTTTTAAAGTTAATTTGACCTTAATCCCAATTCCTCAAGGCAAATCTTGGTTATTAAACATATATATTCACACTGAACTGTGATGTCTCTGTATTGTTTTATTGGTTTTCGATGTAAATATATTTGTAGCCTATCGAAGAAATACATTTAAACATTGATTGTTTTTTTGTTTTGAAATCAACATCGTTCTTTGTCTCAAAGTATTCTTTGTATGGGTCTTGGGGGTGCTGAGTCAGGACTACTTTTTAAGGTCAGTCAAGACCACAGATGCGGTTACCCTCTTTTATTGATGTAGTCAAGAAAAGTAGAAGTATTTAAAATCCTTACTACATTCAAATGCAACCAATAAAGTTTTTTTCTAAAATTGTAATGCACCTACACCCCTACGTACCAAAGATGAGAAGACGAAAGAAAAGAGAGGAAACAGAGTTTCTCTTTCCACAACACGAAGCTATACTGTGGTGTGAAAACGTGTTTGCCCCCTTACAGATTTCTTTTGGTTTTTTTGTCCGACTTTAATGTTTCAGATAATCAAATAAATTGTTATATTGGATAAAGATTACCTCAGTAAATACATGAAACAGTTTTGAAATAAAAATCTCATTCATTAAGGGAAAAAAGCTATCCAAACTGACCTGGCACTCAGTGAAAAAGTCATTGCCCCTAAACCTAATAACTAGTTGTGCCACCCTTAGCAGCAACAGCTGACATCAATAGTCTGTGATAACTGACAAACTCTTTAATATTACCACTGAGGTATTTTTGGAGGATTTCTAAGTATGAAAAGACGTGTTTTAAGTCATAATGCAGTATGATGATAATGATGCAGTATCCAAATTGGACTTAATTCCAGGATTTAGCAAGGGTAATGCAAAACCTTTTTTAGTCATTAAGAGGTGGTCTCACTTCTGTGCTTTGGATCTGATACTGATGGCTTGACATTCTCCTGCAGGAGTTTCTGGTAGAGAGCAAAATGCATGATACCATCAATATTGGAAGTCATCCAGATCTGCAGAAAAGTCTTAGAAATTCCTTAGTAAGTTGTCTTTTGTGGCATGCAGGTTAGACCAGAAGATGGTGGCTCTGCCCCTTTTCCACAAGTCACATGTAACCGTTACAGTCTAAAAAGTGAGAAGAGCTGTGCCAAACAACGCTGAGTAAAGACTGGTGGAAAAGGGCAATAATTCTAAACAGTAACCAATAATTACTTTCTTATACATCCAGTGAATTTAGACATCTTGTAACATACCTTACAATAACACCTTGACTAGTATTGAATTGTATTGAATATTGAATTTACAAACCTAAAATGTCTGTTTCATTACGTTACATGGAAACTCAAATTAACAGAGACATCTTGAACACATCTCATTGCCTGCTGTAACCAAACGGGAGAAATATGATCAAGTTCGGAGCTGCACTTCACACTTCTCAACGAGCAGATCAAAAGGTTGACTCAACATATAACTTAACCATAATATTTGACATGAGTACTTTATATACTTATGCTCTGTATGATGGCGATGAGATACAGAAACCCGCACTGAGCATGGTCGTTTCTTGCATGTGTCACACTCTAAAAAGTCCGGACTGAACATTACTTCCACTCCACTGAGTTCTGTATCAAATACGTTAACTTAAAGGAACATTACAAATATTTGTTGCAAACATACACAGAAAACATTTAGAAATTCACTGTCAGTAACACTTTTTTTAACCTTTGCTATCAGTGGATCAGAGTCCTAAAGAGACATTTGCGGAGAACACGTCTGACCGGGGAAACAGATATGGGATATAAATAATGATTACTGGGACGAATGAGATAATTTCGAAAATTGTTGCTGGTTTAGGTAGAAAGGTGAGAGATTTCGAGAGATTATTCCGGCTGGGTTCCACTGTTGCAGGGCCAACAGGCAATGGAATCTGAGCTGACAGGTAAGTTAATTTGAATATATTTTTTTAGCAGAAAGGAGCTGTAAGAAGATGATATTGGGAATCAGGTGAGCAATCCAGGTAAGTGTACTGCAGTTTGTTTATTTGTGTTTTTGATCCACGAGAGGATAACTTGGGCTGACACCCAGATGTCGAATAATACGGTGGACAGGAGGTGCAAACCAACATCACAATATTTGAAACACTTTTTTTAAGTCCCGAAACTAATTTACATTTGAGAAAACACATTTAAATTTTAGAAAACTCATTTCAATTTCGGAAAACAAAGTTACATTTCAAAAAACAAATAAACATTTGAAAAAACACATTTCAATTTCAGAAAAGAAATTAACATTTGAGAAAACAATTTTAAATTTGAGAAAACACATTTAAATTTCAGAAAACAAATTTACATTTCAGAAAACAAAATGGAGTTTAGACGAAAATTCTGAATGAAAGAGACCTTCACCGCCTCCTCCTTCCAATGAGTCTTCTGTGCGCCTCCCGGCCTTCCAATCAGCATCCTGTCCGTCTGATTCTCCATCCAATCACCTTCTGACGCCTTACTTTTAAAGGACCTTCAGCTGTGTTCATCCTCGCTTGTCAGCTGAGCTCATCCCTCCCCCACCCGACCAACACCATCTTCCTTCACATTCAACTCCTGGTTTCCTCGCTCCCTGGCCGCCAATCCACCACCAGTGTCGGATCAGGGGGAAGACATCTCTAAATCTAAGCCTTACAAATGATCATCTTAGCTCATGTCATTCTCAGCATTCATGTCTTCCTCCCAGGTCCGAGCGCCAAAGAAATAACTATGTAATTTCACATCATTAAAACTTTTCTAATTGCCATCCCTTTTTTTTTGAGTCTTTTCAGATTGAATTCACATTTCAGAAAACAAATGAACATTTAAGAAAACACATTTAAATTTCACTTCACTTCACTTTCACTTCGTAAAAGTTGCCGAAATGTCTAAAATTGACGGGATTTAATTTTAAAATTCCACATTAGATGTTGGTGACATTCAATGAGTGACACCTGGAGGTGTCGTGTCAGCCTGAAGTGATATCAATAGCCACAACAGCAACAATGACATCAATCACCACGAGTCAGTTCATTAAAAAAATATTGCTTTTACTAAGATCTGAGCAAGCATCACTGCCGTGATTCATGGTGTTTTCTCGCACAACAAAACCGTGTGAGGGTGGATTTGACAATCATTTTCGAAGTGGAGGCAGCTGGCTTGACCGCAGTAAAACAGAGACAGACGCAGTAGCAGCAACCTGGAGGCTTTTACAGCTGGTCTGGCACCCTCTGGCATCCATATGGCAACCTGTGGCACCCTCGTGGCCAGGGACTCCGCAGAGTGCCAGCATGTTTTTAAATAATTCATTTTATTTTCTGTGAGTAACGTCACAGTAACCATTCATGATCTATATTAAAACCGACTTTTTGTGGAATGTCTCTTTGTCATCTTTTCAGCACGTTATACATACACACAATGCTATTTATGACATAGTTTCCATCTAAATACAGCCACCTTATATCATGGGTCAACACTGTTTGTTAAGTAATGACTAATAATGACATCATCATTTGAAAGTAACTACTGAATAACAGTCAGTAGCTAAAACTTATAATGACAACCCATTTTCCGATAATCAGCACTGACTTCCAAAACACAGCGGCAGCCGGTATAGCAGCATCTTAGAGGCTATTACTGCTGGTCTGGCACCCTGTTGCACCCTCCTTTGGCGGAAGGACCATTTCTAGTTGCTGCTGCCACAAACTGAGCTGCTGTCTCTCAGATTCTAAGGACTGACCGCACAGAAAACAAAACCGAGTTAATCTACTCATATGTGAGCCACAAAATGCGGAAAACATCATTCGATTGCTGTCCATCTTGGGTCACCATGAGCGCTCCCTTTATCACTTCCGGGTCAGCGTCGGAGTTGGTACATTCCCTTTCCGTAAGATTTTGTCATTTGTAAAAGTGTATCGTGTTTTGTTAGTTTTCTGAAATGTAAATTTGTTTTCTGAAATGTAAATTTGTTTTCTCAAATGTAAATTTGTTTTCTCAAATGTAAATTTGTCTAAGGCTTTTTACAAGTGTTTCAGATCTGGTAATGTTGGTTTTCACCTCGCAGCCACCATAGAATAGCCATCAGGCAGCTCCTTAAATCTAGCAGCTTTGATAAGTTAGGAACAGGTCCAACAGGTCTGTTTGGCTCCAAACACCAGAGGGGGAAACCTGTAAACTAAGTGAAAAACACAGAGACAACAACAAACCTACAGCCATGATACTGACAGACATTTACAGTACATGAAAACCATGTCAGGCTACAGTCTTGCATCAAGGTCAGAGTCACAACTTACAGTCTCAATGTAGAAATGCAAGGCGGTGACATTTATAAACATACGGTATATATGAATATGGATTTTTAGTACAGCAATTGTACAAAATGAATACAGAGTTTGTTTTTTTAAAGCTGTACACATGCCTAAGATGACATTTCAGTAGGATTTCAGTAGGCTATCCCAACAGCTGAACTTTTAAGGTGCATTCAGGGAGAATCATTAACTGGATTATCCCAGAATCAGTTTTATTGCCAAGTTCGTACATACAAACAAGGAATTTGACTCTGGTACACTTTGCTCTCTGGGTTTTCTTTTTTTTTTTTTTTTTTTTTTAATAATCCATGTATCAAAACAACTCCAAAGTGATGTAAACAATTTTTATTCTCAAATATCAGCGCAGTCTTATTCAAAAACTTTTAAATAACAACCTTGACCTTTTTCTGGTGGTTTTATTGTTGTACAATTTATCAAGGCATTGACTATACTTGATTATTCCAATTTAAACAAAAATAAAGTAAAAAAAATGGTTGTTTTCAGTCCATACCTTCCCATGGCAGTGATGCTCCCCAAGCAATAAACCAGAGGTAGCCATTGCTTACCTCTGCTTGTGCCATGGCTTTAAATTTTTAACCATTCTCCAAAATGACTAAAAATGTTTTCATATCTTTTAATTGAGACACAATTATTTGAAGAAGTAGACTAACTGTACTACTAAATAAAGCATTTGAAAGACATTGTGTAAGCTGATGGTGAAAGTCATAATTTTGTGTTGTTGTTTTTTTGTTCCAGACATGCTCACTTGAGTGCGAGGGGGTGATGGATATCCAGAGACTTCGCATGTGCCAGGACTTTTTATTTGAGACTGATGACAATGTTTCTGTGGATGCTGAACCCCTTCAACAGCCAAACCAGGAGTCTGTGGATGCAATGATGGCTGTGAAGGCTGTAAGTTTACCTAAACACCAGATTGATAAAAAGTATGGTGGCTTCATGAAACGTTATGGAGGTTTCATGTCTCGTCGTTCGTCGTCTGCCCAGGGGGCACTGAATAATCTGGGAAACCACAATGAGGAAGAAAACATTCGACTGGGAATCTTGAAGAGTATCAGTACTACAAAAGACCATGGCATGGAGGAAGGTAGTAATGAAAAGAAAGCAGTGAAGAGGTATGGAATCGGTCATGTTGAAGGGGACGTGCTAAAAGGTAATCTCCTTGAGGCAGTTTTGGGTCATGGTCTTAAGAAGCGCTACGGAGGGTTCATGAGGCGTGTGGGAAGGCCCGAATGGCTCGTAGACAGCAGCAAGAGTGGTGGGGCTCTAAAAACATCTTGGGAAAATGGAAGTGGGCTACAGAAGAGGTACGGGGGCTTCATGGATTAGGTGCCAAAGTGATGACCCCCCAAATTCTTCGAGCGCTTCTTGTTAACCCATGTCGGACCGTGAACATGTTTGTGCTTGCATCAACGTTTTGCCTCGTATATTAACTGCAGTGTAACATCTTGATTTGTATAATGTGCTCTGTATACTTTATTGGTTTTCCTTGTCCAAGTATGATAAAAAACTAAAATAAATAAAAATATACCACAATATAGTACCATTTTATTTTAGAAGACTTTAATAAAAACAGCAAGGCTGTACCATGACAATCTAATTAAATGACAAAGAGTAAAACTTAAACAACACACACAGATACAAGTTTTTCTTGACTGATACAGTTTTCATGTAACAAAATCTTAATTTTGGAATGTTAACAAAATATGTAATTTTATAAAATTAACCAGCAAGGGTGAGTATGAAGTTCCATGGTCCAGAAAAGGCAATGAAAAGGGTTCCTTTTTCTGTCACAGCATATCCGACGTACCGGGGTGGGGGGGCTAAAGAGAAACATTTTTTTTTTAAGTGGAGGGGTGTTAAAGACAAACGATTTTTTCTTTGGGGGGTGCTGAAGAGAATATTCTATGTAATGTAGGGGTTTCCATTGAAATGCAAGTTATAGATGGCTGATAGTGACCATAATAACTATCAATATGTGTCAATGTTAGGCTGAAATCATGGAAGTGGTTGGCAAAAATAGCATGGCTAAAATAAATGTAAAATCAAAGGTGAGCACAAATTTTCCAATGTGAAGGCCTACCAGCTTCATTTGTGGTCATTTCCAGCCATTGGAGGGTTTCTTTCTATGCTGGATCAATGCCAGACTTCCGATTCTTCTGCCTGCAGCTACCGGGAAGAACGCTGTGATATGACGCTGTTTATACCCACCCTTCGAAGCTGACATCATTTTAGAAAGCTTTACCGTTAGCAGTCGCACAGGCCATAGGGTGAAAGGAAGGGGGAATAGACTCAGCGCATGTGCAATAGCCAACATAAAAACCACACAGAGAGGGAGCCTAGATGTCAGTCAAAATTTCAGCGTAACGGTGACAACTTTGAAATGTTATCAGCACAAAGTTCAAAAGCCAGCATCTGTGATGGTATGGGGTGTGTTATTGGGGCAATTATCCAATAATAAAACAGTGTGACACTACCTTAACATAAAGTAACTACATAGCTGGTCTAGCTGTATAGTCATGGAGACATTGACCATGTCTTTTCTCAGGTTCTGTGTTTCCCTGATCTGCCACACTCATGGAAAATCTTCAGTTTTAAATATTTGATTTTAGTAAAGTCCTTTTTTCTAAACCCTGTTTTTTCTTCTGGCTCCTGTCCCTGTTAAAAGGTTTGATTGCTGCTATTGGCTCTCAGTCTGGGCCCTGTCTTTCCTCTGTTGAATCAGGGGACATGCAGTGAGTACACAGGCAAAGAGAGCCAGCGGGTACACTGAAACTCAACAAATGCTTGTTGCACGACTACACGCATTGCCTGAGGTTTTTAGACATCTAAAATAAAAATAAAAATGCATTTTTTCTTCAGTTATGTCACCAAACAATAATCCATTTAAACACAACAGGCAAAACATGCTTCTAGATCTGATTGGAGACCATATATTCATTTATGAAATGAGCTTAAGGGAACCCTGCATATGGAGCAGATGGTGGCCTTCAGGTGCCAGGGCAGTTTTGCTCTATTAAAGCTTATCTCAAGACAGTATCATAATTGAGTGATGAACGTTATTAATTGTAGATTCAATCCAGCATTAAAGTTGACAGGCCAGCTAGATGTTATAGTGACCTTCAACCATTTTAAGTAATTATGTGTTTGTGACACCTCAACAACAATGTACCATTACTCACCTGCTTATCTGCCTCACATCTCCTCCTCAAAGAAAGAACAAGCAAATCATTACCAAAAAGCACCACTCACCACCACCTGCCAATCTCAGCCTCTGTGGGCATACTCACCTTTCCCCCTTGGAACTCCACCACCTCTCCAACAGCAAGCCAAACGTCCAAATAATTTTAATGATATCTCAACCATATCCTACATCTTTATGATAACAACTTACCTCTCCTCCTGAGGGCCATCTTGGACTTCTCCTGTGAACCTGAAGAACCATTGATTCATTCATTTATATTAATAAACAGTTCAAACTTTTCTTTTGTGTCCGTAATTGTTGCTGGCTCTTCTAATCTGTTCTTTGTCTCTACATTATAAATCAC
Organism: Crenichthys baileyi; assembly: GCA_036173005.1. Lineage (NCBI taxonomy): Eukaryota > Metazoa > Chordata > Actinopteri > Cyprinodontiformes > Goodeidae > Crenichthys > Crenichthys baileyi. The sequence continues at coordinate 929,648 of JAHHUM010002609.1, read as the reverse complement.
CACAGTTTTAAAATGGACAAATGTTAATATTACTTTTCTTTAATCTTAATGCCAATTAAAATCCTTCATTACAAAGGGCACATTGACACCAGCCTGCGAAAACACATGCACAGGCATGCACAAATGCATTTAGTCATCATTAGCAAATTAATTTTATTTGCCCTGCTAGGAATGTCTTTTCTGTTTGATCTCTGTATCTCTTAACCTTTCCCATAACCTTGAGTGAAGCCTGTGTTCCTTTTATCACTAGTGTAGCAAATGTCATTTTTCCCCTCTCTGTTTTTTTGTATTTCTAATAACAAAATACAAGAAAAAACACTAATTATTTAAGTGGAACTGACATCGACAGTTATTTTCTCTTTTAAACTGAAGCTGCAGTCTTTTAGAATTGGTTACAAACCAAAATGAAAAGTATTGTGCCATTAGCAAAGCCCTACACACAGGGAGCACAACACCAGTCCAGATTTGAAACTACAGGCACAAAAATCAACGCTAAACACATTTATTTACTTTAGATAACAGAAAATGACTTATTGAATAAATTACCATTTCACTCATTTTGTATCAAATACTTACAACCTCACTTTTTCTTTTAACAGCACTCAATAAGCATTTGGGAACTGGAGACACTGATTGTTGAAGCTTTGTAGGTTGAAGTCTTTCCCATTCTTGCTTGGTGTACAACTTCAGTTGCTGAACAGTCCAGGGTCTTCTGTTGTCCTATTTTGCGCTTCATAATGAGCCACACATTTTCAGTGGGAGACATGTTCTAAAGCTGTAAAGCCTGTATGTCCCATTCAGCTTTAATTGTGCCTTCACAGATGTGCACTTTACCCATGTCATGGGCACTAACACACCCCCATACCATCACAGATGCTGGCTTTTGAACTTGATGATATGCGGATAAGAATCCAAATGATCCTTTTTCTCTTTGGTTCAGAGGACACAGCATCTGATTTCCAAAAACAATTTGAAATGTGGACTTGCCAGACCACTTTGTATCAGTCCAGCTCAGATGAGCCCAGACCCAGACATGCTGGCGGTGTTTCTGGGTGTTGTTAATAAATTGCATTTGCTTTGCCTGTGGTGGATGTAGCAATAAACTGCATGATCTGACAATGGTTTTCAGAAGTGTTGCTGAACCCACGTGGTAACATCTGTTACAGAATGATGTTGGTTTTTAATGCGGTGCCTCCTAAGGGATGGAAGTCACAGGTTTTTAATGTTGGTTTTCACCTTGCCGCTTACATTAAGAGATTTCTCCAGATTTTCAGAACTTGTTTGGACTTTTTTTTTTTTTTTTGCAGCACTAGTGGCCTTTATTTTTCCAGGTATTTTTTTCTGAAAGTAGGCAGACAGGAAAGGGGCTTGAAGTAAGGGGGGTGACATGCAGCAAATGTCACTGGGGTCGGGACTCGAACTCGGGACAGTGGCATCGAGGATCAAGGCCTCCACACAAGGGTCGCTCGCTCAACTCCCCACGCCACCAGTGACACACCCAGATTCTCTGAATTTTTGATTATATTATTTACTGTAGATAATAAATCTCCAAATTCCTTCCAATTGTAGGTTGAGAAATGTTCTTACTGTTGGACTATTTGCTCATGCAGTTGTTCATAAAGTGGGGAAATGGACAGATGGACCTTCACTAGGAGGGTAAGTCACAAAAGGTCAAGTTGGTTGTTCACAAAGTGCTGTATCATAGCATATTCATAGAAAGTTAAGTGGAAGAAAAACGTGTGGTAGGAAATTGTGCACCAGCAGCAGGGGAAAGTGCAACCTTGAGAGGATTGTCAAGAACAATTCATTCAAGAACTTGGGGGAGCTTCACATAGAGTAGACTGAGGCTTGGAGTCAACACATCAAAAGCCACTCCGTACAGATGAATCCTACAAACATACTTTTCAGAAGAATTTTCAGACATTTCTGTTTAAATTAACATTTTTTATTGATCTTTCATATTTTATTTTTAGTTAATTTTAGTTAGTGTTGCAGTGATCTCACTTACTGTAAAGAACTTGGTACTCCTCATTCTTTGTGATTGTACTCTGTCTTCCCACTTTCTCTTATTCCTACTCTTATTCTTAGTTGGTCCTTTTAAGATCTAAAAGTAGTTTAACTTTTAGAATCACCTTAGCAAAGTCATGAAACTAATTACATTACTTTACAATCTGTCCTACTTGTATTATATGATTAGTACAGATGGGATTTCCAGCTGAAGGGAAGCGGGTCTTGTGGATCGGTTCAAAGGACATTTATCCATTACTCATTTATTGATGTTTTGTTTTTATGACACCAGCCTGAGGTAACCAACTTTATTCCTGATAAAAACTCACTTGGTCAATGCAAATAATTTTGTGACCCTGACTTCTATCCATCCACCCATACACGCTTATCCTAGACGTGTTACCTATGGGGGAGGTTTAGGGTGCTTATCTCCAGCTGTCCTTGGTAAAGAGACTCTTGAAGTTGCTCTGTGATCCCAGGCACCAATTACCATGTCCTGTTAAATGTGAGATAAAGTTAGAATACCCAGAGAGACAAAATATGTTTTATACCTTTTAAAGAAAATGTTTTGCCATGTGGTTCTATGTTTATAGGTGGTCACCCTCTTTTAGTGTGGTTCTTACATTTTCACTCTATATTCTGACATGTACTGCTGGAGAATCCCAATGTGCACTATCTTGTTGAAAATACTACTAAAGAATGTCAAATGCTTAATAGGGGTCTAGGCTAACTTTGGTAGATATTTGGTTTAAAAATGAAAGTTTGTCATTCATCACAGTTTATATTTTGCATTTTTAATGCACACACTTTTCGAATGACCAAACGTTAGTAAAACACATTAGGGCCAAACACATTAGGGCTTAATTTAAAACACACCTTACAGGTATAAGCAATATAAAAATGGCAACATGTGAGTTCACTATTTTTCAAAAGAAGGAGTCTAAAGAGGAGGAAGATTGAAACTGTCCACAGAGGAAAAGAGGAACAGATCAACAGGTAGGCTTGATTTAGAAAGAGAACATGCAGGGAGAAGAAAAGAACAGACTGCATTAAATGAAATATATGCTGGAGGAGCCTTGACTTGTTTCTGCTACAAATACTGTATTAAACAATAAATTCCATCCACACGTACACCCATTTCTGTAACATTTCCTATTAGGCCACGTTTTGTCTTAGTCTAGAGAGGATTTAGGGTCCAGCTTGAAGAAGAAGCTTGAAAAAGAAAATGGTTTTGGCCAATAGAACAGAAGTAGTAAATGATCATGTAGTTATCTAGAACATTCATCAGAGTTCTCTCTGGGTCAACACTAATCATTTAAAAACATCAGATACAAATGAAGCAGCTTTACTGAGTGAAACATCAGAGGTATGAGTGGTGTAAAGAATGTGTTTTTCACTTTATTGCACACATGATGATAGTGCACTGTGTTTTTTCAAACATTTAGTTACTGTTAAATTATTGGTCAAACTGAATTTTTATGTTTCTACTGAGACACAGTCTCACTGAAAGAAGAAAACTACAATGTATTTTCTCACTTGAGTAAATTGTAAAAAATTAGTATTGTCAGGACTGCAGCATGTACTTTACTACATTCCTTACTTGCAGTAATCAAGAAGAAAGTCAAAAAGGTCAAATTGGGCCTATTTTAGGCTTTTCAATCTTTTTTTAAACCGGGTTAAACGTTCTGAACAAAGTATTTGATATTATAAGTGTACATTTTTTACATATTTACTTTTGCAAAGATCTGCAGGGTTCTATTAAATGGGAGTGGCTGTGCAATAACTGGGCCCTGATTTAAAATTGTGTCAAAGTAATCCCTTAAAATTCGAACATAAGGCTAGTAGTTTGCCAGATTATATATGCTGTTTTATTATATCTTTTCTGACGATTGTGGACGCCCAATTAAAACAGTTTAAAACTACAAATAACACTAAGAAAGAAAGAAAAAAAGAAAGAACGAAAGAAAGACTTCATGCACTCAATGTACCACGATGCTTTGCGTGCATCTGGCCCCTCCCCTATGATTTAGCTGGATGTGGTGACAGTTATTGTTTTTACGCTTCAAGGCTACACAAAACGCCTGGTTTGTACCGTGACAAAACTCAGAGCTGAACCTGTTGGACCCGCTGCTTCACCGCGGTATGTCTGAGGTTTCTTAGCGGGAAGGTGCTTCTTGTTTTATCAGTCAGCCTTTTATGAGATCAGAGTCCGTTTTCATATGTTAGAACATGTAAGAGTAAAGGTCGTTTTTTAGCTGATCCGTTATTTGCATTTGAGGAACTGACAGCAGGATCTCTGTTGAACACACTCAGTTCTGTAGGACTCGCGTCTCGGTAAGTTCCGTCATATATTTAATTGTTCCAGCTGCAGGATCAAGTTGAGCTCTTGCCAGAATTCGATTTATTTATATCAACTAGTTATTTCTACAATCCCAGAGAATCACAACGTGACTTTGTGCTAGTCGGTTCTTAAATCTATGTTTGCCGATGTTCGGAAGTTGAAGAAGCGACCAGGAGTCAGAAGAAAACCAAGAGTCTACTAGTGATCCTTAGACAGCAGTCCAACCCCACCTAGAAAACAAACAACCACTCAAGCTAGACTCAATAATGTGCTGCCAGCATTAACACAGGGAAATCAAACTCAAATGGGGGTTTTCATTACTTTTTCAAGCGCATTCAGTATTAAGTCTGTTAAAACCACAACCAGACATTCTTCAGTGGTGTTCCACCTGTATTTAAACAAATGTAAAGCACGTATATACCTCTATGTATTGCAGCTTTAAATATATCATGCTAAATTCATAAAAAATGCAAATTTAAATGCTTTAACTATTCTGCTTACAAACCCATCCAACTCCCTTTTTCTGTATGACCTGATCGAACTCTGACAGCTGCTGACTCTGTCCGCTGAGTTGGACCTGGGGTTGTGCTATATTCTACTGTCCAGGATAGCATCGGGAATACTTGTCAAAACTGTCATGTCAGGATATCACTATGATGACATCACAACCAATCCTGGGATGTTTTGTTAATAGCCCCAGATCAAAATGAGAGGCATGCTGAATTTATCCTCGGTTGATAATTGTGTTTAATATGCATCCCAAGTGTACATGTCATCCATCCCTGTTGCTTTATTTATTTATTGAGGTTATTTTGTGTACTTTATTTCTTATATTTATTCTTATATTTCTTCTGTTGTGCTGAGCGCACATCAATCTGCTCTCCATCAGAGCAGTGTACATCCCCAGTGTCCTGAACAGAGGAACGGACATCATGTCCAAGGGCGGTCCTCGACACGGGAACAGGTCGGGAGCCTCCATCCCGACCTGTTCTCTCAGACCTGGAGCAGATTTGCAGAGCAGCAGTGGTTCTGTTCGCTACACGGGGGAATGCGCAGTGCCAGATGTGGGTCTCACTGAGCCCAGAGGAGGACCCACCTTTAGGAGTAGACAGCTTCACTCACAGTCCGTAGCTGAAGATGGTCCTTTTATTCCAGTTCCACTGATCCTGCGGCTCCTGGATTGGGCTGGGAGGAACAGCTATAAGTGATTCTCAGAGCCCCTGAGCGCACAGGTATCTGTGGTTCCCGAACCTGCAACAGCTGGTATTAGGCTGCCCTGCAGCTGATGAACAGAAATTGAACTTTCTGTACAGCTTAAACGAATGATGCTTCTATTTCCTCCTGCCATGAGGATTTTGATGACAGAGCAGTCTTTAAGCCCCAACTGATGAAACATATTTTATGGCGTACATAGACGTTCATTTAAATTTCTGCCCTGCTATTAGCTGTGACATCTGCAATAGTGAGTGATTTATCTGCTCTCTATGTCACCCCTCCTGTCTCAGAATACGGGCCACAGCAGCTCAGCTGTGTTGCATCCTCCTAACCCTGATTTTATATTTACACATACTGTAACAAGCTCATTCAGGTAGAGAATAATAACTGACTGGCTTCTATCCTTCTCCTCATAACTCTGGAGGAGAAGAGAAGCCGCATCTCATCTCCACTGTGCTTTGGCGCCACGTAACATAAGAGCTTGACTTCTGCTGTTATTTGTCACTATGGCTGAATTTTTATCAAGTCTGTCTGCGATCAACGATTTTTCCCCTCTTCTATGGTGCTTGAGGCATGTTGGGGTTGTTACACTGTTTCATTATGCATGATTCAGTTGCTGATTTGTCTCTTCTGTTTCAATGCTCCTCCTCAGGAGTTGCTGACCTGCTCTGCTTGTCATCAGGCTGTTACAGTTCGTAACCTTCATCGTCACCATTCACAGCAGCACATCTGTCTGTCTCAGCCTCAGCCCTGATCAGAGATTATTTTTCTTCTCTGTTCAGTTGTGCAAAATGCCTCTGAGGGCATAATTAATGGAGAGTGGGGTGATTTGTGCCAGTGGGGAAGTTGTGCCACCCCATGTTCCTAGGTAATCTTGTAAGAATCTTGTAAGAAATTGAAGAGTGAGCAATTTCACTCATCCTGCAAAGAGAGGCTCATTGCATGAGAGGCAAGCACATTTAAGTTCAAAAAACAGTTTTTTTTTGTCTTTCAAATTAAAATTTCTATGATCAAGGATTTTTGATTGTTGTCTGAGCAGTTATAGACTAGATGGAAAACATTTCAAATAGAGCTGGGCAAAATGATAGCAATATACATCTTTATATAATTTTTCCTTGATAGACATATGAGAAAGGGTTGATATAGACCTTCAGTATGCAGACAAGATGAATAGCCCATGATAATAAGAGTTGATCTACATTGGACCAATCATGTGGCTGGAATAGAGATATGCAAAGTTATCTTGACGCAGATAGCACAGTAGCAGCCAGACATGCTAACGGCTAATGTTTGTGCAGCTGTGGCCTCTTACTTCAGATAACAGGTTAGACATCGCTGGAAAAAGAAAAAAAAAAGTTCCCCGAAAGAAGAAAAGACATAAGACCCAGAGAACGGCATCGTTGACAAGTAGGGTCCGAGCAGTTTAGGTTTGTGAAGGTACTTTGGTTATTTAAAGTTTGACAAAAAAACTAAGTAGCGTGCACTGCAAATTACGTCGAGCACATGTTCCGCCAAAGTTGGGGAATACCACCACTCTGTTTTACCACCCGAACCAGTGCCACACACTGGAGGATGCAGAATGTAAAACTATTCAATCCCAGACGAGAGCGAGTGCTACGATTCATTCCAGTGCTTTTGGATTCACATAAATGTTTGTGCTTTGTTGAACTACACTATGAGTCTATACAGCTAGCATAATGTTAGCTCAAAACTCCTGGATAATGCATTTTTTCCAAAATGCTTGGGTTGGGGTGATTTGTGCCAAAGGACGTGGGTTAAGTTGTCCTAGTGGCATCCTAGAAAGGGCACAAAAAACCATTACTGTTAAAGGTAGACATAAAACACACTTATTTAAATAAAACGTTAAGTGGAGCACACCGAGGCAATAAAGCTAGCTAGAGTAATATTAACTGTAAAACACTGACATTGTCCTATTAAAAAAATATCATCTCCTGTTTTAATACAGTACAAACACTTTCAACACCCAGCCAACTCCAAACACTCTGACGAGGGCGTTGGTCTGTCGAGAGGACGCAACTACGAGCTGCCCTTCGACCATTACATAACGAACACTAGCACTGTAGGGTTCATTATGAATAAACAAATTATTTAAGTAAACAAACATATTCTATCAGCATCGGATAGTTCCCACAGTTCTGCTGGTCATTGATGTCTCAGCACTTAACATCATTCTGTCAGCCTAGTTCTCATGTCATTAATTGATTTTTTGTTTAATTTGTTAATAATCATTATTCATGTATTTATGTGCTTATACACTTTTTGGCATTTTGAGTTTCTACATTCATGTCTCAGAGGTTCACACTTTTCAGCAGTGGGACTTTTCTGGGGCCCAGAGGAAGATCAAGGGGTTTGTGACGTCATGATGCAGTGGATCTGTAGAAGCAACTACTTGTACCTTTATTTAATAAGGTGCCTTTATTGTCCTGTTCCTGGAAATGTGCAGGTTTTATTTCCTTACTCTTAGATTGTTCTGCTGAGCTGGGTTCACACTGTAGGATTATTGGCTGTTTTAGACAAAATCTTCCCACATGAAGGAACCGTAAGAAAACCTGGGGTTTTACTTCTGCTCGATGGCGAAAATAATATTCATGATAATTTTCATTAATGATGAAATAATTTCAACAGTTACTAAAGTTTGGAAAGGCCTTTTGTTCCACTTGAAGATCAATAAATTGCATTGAAACTCAACATTTTCCCATACACCTTCTTGTGTAATTCTACCCTAAAAAACTGACAAACTATTTGGCCAAATGTGAAAAACAAACACAAATAAAATATACCATTTAGTGGCCTTTATCTGCTATTTTCAAATAATGTACATAATGTTTTTGATTGCCTTTTAAATTGTAACCTTTCCCACACTAAGACACCTACTGATTTGTTTGCCACTGCTGCTGCTTTTGCTGCAGTTGTTGGTCCTCCATTTCCTATCTTTGCTGTTTTTTTTCCTTTCATGTCCATCTTTTTGCATGTATGAAAATGTGCCTTCTACTGTGGGATGTTTCATACTCACAATACATCAGTTCATCCATTACAAGGTGTGACACTGCCTTCGTTCTCCTGCCTTTGCCATCGGAACATGATTGCCTTGTGCAAAGGTTTCAGCCTCCAAAAGAGATGGAAGCTTGTATCGGTTTGAAGGTTTTTCAAAATAAGATTTACAAAGGGGAATATGCCAAAAAATTTGGATTAAAATAACTTCGTGTGAGGCTTGTGCTGTTTCTGTGATATTTGGAGCCAAAATCAAAATAAAAGAACTATTTTTTTAATTGCTCAACCCTATGTGCTTGTGAAATGTAATTGTTGTTTTGTGCAACAAACATACCGATTGCCGATTTAGCACTATCATTACTAAAGACAACTTAAGAAAAACATCAATTAGTTTAAAAAAACCTTCTGGGAAAATCATGTTGTGTTTCCACAGCTGTCTTCTTTCCTTCTCCTCTTCTCCCTCTGTTCAGCATCTGACACTAGTAATAACATCTAAAACTGGATGTTGTTATGTTGAGCTTGCAGTGTCACATGTTTAGGTCCTGGAAAACGTTTGAAATTGCACTGTGAGATTGTCTTTAGGCAGAAACAGTCTTTACCAAAAAAGCAGGTCTTAAGTCGTTGCTAGGGTTATAACGTATAAATGATGAGGTATTTACCAGGTTGTTAAATGATATGCATCTATAGCAGGGACGGACTGGCAATCTGTCTATTCTAGAGAAGTCCAGAATGTGTACAGTTCGAGACTGCTGGCCTTCCTCAGATTGAGCAAAAACCATAGGCTGGAGGCACGTCTCCTAATTATATCACATTTATTTTCTAAATAATGTGGATCACATCATAAGTCACTTAAGGTTCCCTTTTCTTTGTGTAACTGGTCTATACATTGTCCTTTGTGACAATCAAAATGACCTATGTTTTTACAGCACTATGTCACGTGACATGTTCAATTGGTATCAGTTTTATTTATGTAGCGCCAATTCACAGCACATCGTCTCAAG